>JAYMSP010004997.1:0-14742 GCA_036897095.1 Plantago elongata
ACTATCTGTCTGCAAAGCAGTTTACGTTTATCTATCACTTAAAGTCTTCCGCTCTCTGAATCTAAGTATCAGAAACTCCCAAGGTTTATGAGAAAGACTGTTTATCGCCGAAAGTTTGAAAAGACCATTCCCCCCCCCCCCCCCATCTAGTCTTTTCCTTTGCCATTTTCTGGACCAACACAATATAAAAAGGAATTTCCCCCCTTTAAGATTCCATGTCCTAATCCTACCCATTGCCCAAATCCTGAACCAAGGTGTAATCTATCTCAGCCTCCACCATGTTCCCTGTCATCTCTTCATCAAAGAAAAGCCAATAGGGATGTCTACCCTATTGAAAAAATCTAGTACCCCATCAAAGATATCTTGTTGAATAAAGGCCCAACAAGACTGAAAGAATTTACCTGAGAATGCATCAGGCCCTGGAGCAGAGTCTGGTTTCAGGCTCATCACTACCTTTCTTACCTCTTCTAGAGTAGGAGTAGCACATAACCCACGATTCTAATCAATGCTAACTTCCAGTCTAGGAAACTGCAAAGAAGCTTCCTGCAAAACAGAAATGGGGCCTGCAAAGTGATTAGCAAAGTATTGCATTGTTGATTCTTGTATCCCAGTCACAACAGTGACCAAACCTCCTTGATCCATAATGCTATGAATCCCCTTCCTAGCCTTTCTCCTTTTGGCCATGGCATGAAACAGTTTGGTATTTCTTTCTCCCTTAGCATATTATGTAGCTGATGATTTCTGTTTCCAAAATGCCTCCTCTTGATTCAAAACACTGTCTAATCTTAGAGATATCACAAGAAAGCAACTCAGATGATACCAAAGAAGGGTTAGTGACCACAAGCTTCTCTGCCTTTGCAACCTCATAAACAAGAGTTTTAATATTTTCAAAAACATTTCCAAAACATTCTTATTCTAAAATATGAGATATTGCTTGAGCTTATACAATTTTTCTTTGATTCTCCTAAGCCCTGTATTTCTAGCAGGGAAAGATCAATTTTCTTCCACATTTTTCAAGAAAGCTTCATGGAGTATCCACATGTTTTGAAACTTTCACATCATTAGAAACTAATAACAGAGGCCTATGGTCTGATTCCTTCAATATACCATGAGAGATAACATTAGTGCCAAACATGTCTCCCCAATAATAATTAACAAAACTCTATCAAGCATTTGTTTCAATCCACTCCCATCATATTGCTCCCAAGTAAAAGGATTTCAAGTATAGTCAATATCTTTCATTCCTTTTAGCATGAGCCAATCATTAAAGTCAGCAATTGCATTCAAATTAGGTAAAGCACCACCAGATCTTTCACTACAAGTAGTGATGATGTTAAAATCCCCTCCCACACACCAAGGCAGCCCTTCAGGTATATTTATATTAGCTAACCCCTCCCACAAAGAATACCTAGCAACTCTAGTACATTTAACATATACAAAAGAGACATAAAACATTTTTTTGGAAGACACGTTAGTAATTCACAATGTACATATTGTTCATCATCTATTAACACATTCAAAGAGTATTGAGCAGATTAACGGATCCAAATCTTATTAGCATAATTAACAAAGATAGAACCATAACCTAAAAGTCTATAGTACTTAGGCTCATTCAAAACAACTAAAGGTTCAAGCAGCACCAATATATCAATTTTTTCATATTTTTCATAAGACGATAAACTTTATTGAGATTGTGGGTTCCCAACCCCCCTCATATTCCATTGTTTAAAATCATTGAGGAAATGCAGAAGAGGCAGAATTCCCAATTCCATTTATCCTGGAATTTCTAGTGGTCCTAGAACTTGGAACAAAAGATGGTATAGAACTAGAACCACCCTTACCTTTCTTCTCTTTCTTTCCTTGCTTTGAAGTAGGAATAAGAATTGGGCTATGATCATATCCTTCACAATCAGGAAATAATCCTTCCTTCTCCTGCTCCACCCCGGACTGCACCACTAGGTTTAACCCTTGATTTGTATCCAATGGAGTGTAATTAATCCCTCTAGAGAATTTCTTCTTCTTTCCTGCAAAACATTAGGTTCCATCATCTTCTCACATCTTGTTTGTTTAATTTAGGAGAACCTGCAGGACCATTGGTCGTAGTCATCTACATAATGGCTTGTTTCACATCAACTCATCTGCTTTTACAAGCATCTATCCTATTTCCATTTCAGTTTCTTGTATTTCCAGTACTTTGGATTCAATTTCTAGTTCTATTGTATCTCAGTTTGATCTGTGGCACTATGGATTAGGGTATCTTTGTGACTTAAAGCCCTTAAAGAACGTTTCCATGCTATATATGAATTGTAATGTTGAGTTCAACTATGACTCTTGTTATTTATCAAAACAAAAGAGAGATAATTTTCATCTCAGTTCCAGTTTATCATCTCATTATTTTGAGCTAGTACATTTTAATGTATGGGGCCTTTTGCCCAGTCTACATTACAAGGACATCATTATTTTCTCACTATAGTAGATGATTATTCAAGAATGACTTGGATATACTTATTCTCTCATAAATACCAAAGTCAATGATCTGATTGCTCATTTCATTAAATTTGTTCAAACTCAATTCAATATCACCATTCAAACCATTAGAATTGATTATGGTTCATAATTTTCTATTGATCATATTTTACACCCACGAGGAATTATTCATATAAAATCTTGTGTTTATACTCCACAACAAAATGGCATTGTGGAGAGAAAACATCAACATATCCTCAATATAACCAGATCACTCATGTTTCATTGATTTCTTCCAGTTAAATTCTGGGGACATGCTCTACTTACAATAGTTCATCACATTATTATGATCCCTTCACATATACTGCAGAATCATTCACCATTTGAAATGTTGTATAAAACTCAGCATGATTATCACTCACTCAGAGTTTTTGGCTCATTATGCTATGTTTTTACTTATCCTATACACAGGTTTAGACTAGATCCTAAATCAAGACCTTGTGTATTTATTGGATACACACCTGGAGTTAAAGGGTACAAAGTTTATGATCTACAGTCTCATAAAATACTCACATCAAGAGATGTTATATTCAAGGAACATATTTTTCCTTTTTAGAAAACTCATAAGAGATTTAAATTCTCTACACCTCTTACTCCAGCGCATGATGAGGATATCACAACACATTTAGATACATTCCCATTCAATTCTTCACATCACACCGTCACTTTTGACAGCACTGCAGATGTCAATTCTGATTCAATCATATCTCCTTCCTCTTCTATTGATTTTGGTCAACCTGACAATGTTGTGATTCCACTATCACAACACTTGGGAAGATCAGTTAAAACCTCTAATCTTCCAAAATACTTGGAGTCATATTCACATGACATGGACATTCTAAGCATCCTCCTCATCCTCTCAATGCTCATTTAACTTATAAAATGTTCTCTACGAATCTACTTTTACATGGAGAACATAATTCTTATGCAGAGGCAATTACATCTCTACAATGGCAAGCTACTATTCATGTTGAAAGCCAGGCTCTTGAAGCTAATCACATATTGGATCTTGTTCCTTTCACATCAGACTTGCATCCTATAGGTTGTAAGTATGTCTTTAAATTAAAACTTCAACCTTATGACTCTATAGATAAATATAAAGCTAAACTTGTAGTTAAAGGCTATACTCAACAATATGGCTTGGATTATAATGAGACATTTAGTCCAGTTGCCAAGCTCACATCAGTCAGGGTACTTTTATCATTAGTTGCTATGAAAGATTTGTCAGTAGCTAGATCATCTAGATGTGCATAATGCATTTCTTAATGGTGATCTCACTGGTCAAAGCGTTTGTAGCCGAGTGGCAAGCTAAGACACCCGTAACCATGAGGTCACGAGTTCGATTCCCCAAAATGGGTGATTATATTCTCTAAATAGAGATTGATGGTGATTTGCATCTAACATCGATTGATAAATTCATCTTGTTCAACAATTGTAATTGTAATGCTATATTTCATGTTCAGTAATAATTAAAAAAAATGGTGATCTCACTGAAACCATCTATATGTATCCACAACCTGGTTACTTGCTTAAGAGGGAGAATCAAGTTTGCAAATTAAATAAGTCCGTATATGGTCTTAAGCAAGCATCCATGCAATGTAATTCTAAATTTGTTTCAATCATTTAAGAATCGGGATTTATACAATCTCAGTCTGATTTTTCACTCTTCATACAAGATACAATCAAACTGACATTTTGTTAGTTAAAACTCATTTGCACAAACACTTCAAAGTGAGGGATCTCGGAGCTTTAAAATACTTCTTGGGAATAGAAGTAGCTAGATCCACTCAAGGTATATACTTATGTCAGAAGAAATATGTCTTGAACATTATTTTAGATTATGGATTACTTGGATGTGAACTTCCTAAATCTCCCATAGAGCAAAATCATAAAATGAGCTCAATATTAAGGAGTTCAATCTCAGATCCTAATAGTTACAGAAAACTAGTTGGGAGACTGATTTATTTAAATCTCACCAGGCCTGACATCACTTATGTAGTGAATGTCCTCAGCCAGTTCTATCTGCACACACAAACATTCGTTATAAAGTAGCTGCAAGAGTTGTAAGATACCTGAAAGGGAGTTTTGGTCAAGGATTGTTATAGAAGAGAGACATCAAGCATGTTCATCAAGCATATTGTTACTCTGATTGGGCAGCATGCCAAGATACAAGGAGATAAGTTACATGATTTTGCATCTTGCTTGGTTATGCTCTTATTAGTTGGAAATCCAAGAAATAACCAACTCTGAGCTTATCAACTACTGAAGCTGGATATAGAGCATTAGCCAAGACAATCTATGTAATTGTTTGGTTGAGTGCACTACTGAAAGACTTGAGAATTAATCAAAGTGTTGCACTGAATTTATTTTGTGACAAATCAATCATCTATACATCTCATCAAGAATCATGTGCAACATGAGGGTACTAAGCATATTGAGGTAGACTACCATTTTGTAAGGGAAAAAGTCATTGAAGGGATTATAGAAACGAAATACATCAAGTAACAAGAACAGCCGACAGACATGTTTACTGAGGCATTGTCATTTGAAGACATGAAAAATTATATGTCCAAGATGTGTATTGTTGATATTTTTATGCGCATCTTTAGGGGTTGTGTCAAAAATATGGAGGAAATACAATAAAAGAGCTGGATGGAAAGAAGAAGGAAGCAAGCTGACTGAAAAGAAAACAGAGAGAAACGCAGGAAATTTGAATTGAAGAAGTGCAAGTTTGCTTAAGCTAAAAACGTGTTTTATTGTACTGCACAGTCCACACTTGATCGTCTCATCCATCCAGCCATAGCCACAGTGACACGTCCCGTAACTACATATATTTTATATATTCTAGTGTATTTAGATTTTTGTTATTCTTCATTCTTTTGTATATATATTGAGATAGAATAGACCAGATTCATTGTAAAACATTGTTCTTTCAATCATCAATCAAATCATATTAATTACATCATCTTCTTCATCATATTTGCAGTACTTTTAATTTACACTTGATTTTTAGTTTTAATATATAGACTATTTTATAATTTTTACTAATAATAATAATCCACTTATTTCAGTAATGTTCTCGTCTATTTGACTAATGTTCATATCTATTTTAATCTGCAAAAATTTGTGAAAGTTCAAGTTTTTGTGAGAGTTCTGAGAGTCTTGCATTATTGTATACTAATTGTGCAATGTCGTGTGTAAATTGTGTATTACACTAATGGTGCGGCTAAATCTTTTCGTATAGGACTCTGAAGAGAGTTTCTCATTTTAGTAATGTTCCTGTCGATTTGTGGATGTCGGTTAATCTTTAATTTATGTATGTGGGTCTGCTCAATTAACCCACGTATATTATCCGATCCAACCATCCGCAAAATTTATTGAAAATGTGAAAATTTACAAATTAATCCGTATTTTTTTGTCACTAATAAATTGGTCTCTCAAAAACTTTGATATGGAAACATCTGGGTCTAAAGCTATATGAATAAAAATTTAGGTAATACAAGGATGTTTTGCATCTTTGGGTTTGAAAACTAACCACCCAAAACGTGTTTGCGCAGCAGCCCATATCAATCTGTATCTCTTTATTTGTTTGTTTGTTTGGCAAAAATGGCGGCTGCAATCTACCAGCAGCTTGTGAAAGTAGGAGGAGGAGCATTGACGACAAGTAATAGGTTTAAGTTGCTTCTTCTGCACAACCCTCATTTGCCCTCTGCAACAGGTATTATTCATTTATCCCAAATTCTTCATTTCACCTTTCAGTTACACCATTGTAATACCATTCATTTGCTTTGCTCTCCTCTCAAGTAAAACTCAACCAATATTAATTAAAAAACTTGATTGATTGATTGTTTTATAAGTATGTACGAGTATATTTGTGTTTCTTGGTCAAAAAGATCTCAACTTTTTCATCTATCTACTATTTTGGTAATTAATTGGTAGTAGTTGCTTGCTTGCTTGCTACTATAAGAAGCCCATGTTTGTTTTGTTTTTTTTTGTTTCACTACCTCTATTATGTATATACTACTACACGTTGCTCATACCACTTTCTTTTTGTCTAGTGTTTCCTATTTTAATTCTCACTTTGATATATTTGTGCTGCCTGCAATTCATCAGCTAGATGGCTCAATGCCCGCTTTCATCAACCCGTCAGAAGTTTAGCCGGTTCAAGTTCAGACAAAATTCAAATTAAACGAAAGTAATTGCCTTACACCATCTTCCTTCTGCCACCCCTCATCACCTACTTCTAACTCTGCCAGCTTTTCTTATTGCTCAGGAAAAAGAGACTAGATGAAGTATGCCTTCAACTATACGATCAGTATAGTCGAGCACTCATACAATCATGGATCCTTCAAGGTATCGCATATCTTTCTTTACATTCTTCTCTATTAATGTTTCCCAATGACCTTTAGCCTGTTGATTGGCATGAGATATGCATGTCCTCACTCATTTTTTTGATGCATTTATTCTGTTCCGGTTATGAAAGATTACTTTAACTCACATAAAAACCTTTCCCTTCAGGTAGATATATCAACCATGATTTCTTCTTCTTTTTCCAGGCAAAGTATATGTAAATGGAAAAGTGGTGCATAAATCTGGAACTCTTGTTTCTGATAAAGCTGAGGTCGACATAAGGGCTGAGCAACCAAAATATGTATGTAGGTGATTATTCTCCCATAAACCCTATATCTGCTTCTCATCTTGAATGGTGCTTAGTCCTTAATCATCTTCTTCCACCCTTCTCTCTTTTTTATTTATCTTGATTTTTATTTCAGAGGAGGTGTCAAGTTAGAGGCTGCTATAGAGCAACTGGAGATTGATGTGAGTGGCAAGGTGGCTCTTGATTCAGGACTCTCTACTGGTGGATTTACAGATTGCTTGCTTCAGTATGGTGCTTCCTTTGTTTATGGTGTTGATGTAGGTTATGGACAGGTTAGTGTTTCATATTACTTTTTTCTCTCTCTTCTACATATATATGAAACCATACGAGACCATTTCACTTTCTTTCAAATCTGTATGAACTACACATAGGAAATATAGATCAAATGCCTTCTCCCACACTTTGTGTACAGAGTGCATTCCAGGTTCTAAAAGGTATAAAAACCCCAAGTAGGTTTTCATACCGGCTTTTCTCTAGTTTCACTTGAGGAGTCTTTTAATAATTCAACGTCATTGCAACTTGAGATTTTCTCCGTTCATGTTTCATGGTTGCTATGCTTTTCTGCTTCATGATTTTTCTTTGTTCAGGTGGCCGATAAAATACGTCTAGATAGTCGGGTTCGTGTTATGGAACGAACAAACTTAAGATATCTACCTGAACTCCCGCAGAAGGTTGACTTGGTCACGTTGGACCTTTCTTTCATTTCCATACTGATGGTAAGGTTCAATCAAAACCAATTTCTTACATTTGCGTTACGTTACAACTAGGTTTTCTGGCCACTTATCTTCCGTCAAGGTGTTTTGTCTTCCTTTCCCCTTCGAAAAGGAATAAAGTGTTAATATTAGGGTGAATTACAAATTTGTGAGTGTTTCTAGGCCCTGTTACTCTTTTGTGGATAGCAATTCATGTCTTATAAAATGTCTTCATTTGTGAAGAGGCCAAATTAGACTCCACTAAATATAGAAAGAAAGTAACTACTATCTAGAATTTCGCTACAGTAAAAAAAACAATTTGCTTGACTATTCACAAGATGCATCAACCTAGATTAAAACATTTGTTATTGGTTGTTTGTGTACCTTGCAACAACATGAAGTGTCACCTGGACTAAAATACTGATGCATGCTTTTATATGTTAGAAATTACCATGCATCAAATTCTTTTTTTTTCTTGTTGTTTTAAAACCATTTACAAGCATCACTCAGAATGAAATATTTTGTCTAATTAGTCAGATATACATACATAGTTAGAGAACTTAGAATTGAGCAATGAAGGATAAGTTGGATATCACATGTAAGTATATTAGTTAAATCACTAAAATGTAATATGAGAAAAAGTTGTATCACTAAAATGTAAAGAAAGATTTCAATGATCACTCATTTGTAAAAAAAAATCTACTAGTAATTATTGCTTCACTTCCGTCTTGTTTGCTTTGTTACATTTGCTGTAAAGTGATCTTTTTTTTCCCATAGTAATTTTGTTCTTTCATCTCGTACTGTAACTTTTCAGGTCTTGCCTGCTGTGATCAGTTCGATGAAGAATGATGCTATGCTAGTTACTCTGATTAAGCCTCAGTTTGAGGCTCACCGATCACAAGTATGTGCATGTTTCAGTTTTCCCCTGCACTATTACTTTTCATACTGTGTGGGGGTTGAAGGGTTGTGGATTGTGGAAGGTTCTTAATTTATTTCATTAGGTTGTAGTTAACCACTTAACTATGTTGTCAGTTCTGATGGGATGAGTAATTTTCATATCGTATATGTGAAAAGTTAAGGGAGATAAATTGTGGCAAGTTTATTACCAGTATCTGGGGAACAGTTAAGTTTCCGGACGATATCAAATACTCTGGATAGTTTATTTGCATGTCATTTTATTTACTTCTATTTATTAATTCAGTGAATTAAGGTTTTCAACTTCCTTCAGGTAGGAAGTGGTGGCATTGTAAGAGATTCCTTTGTCCATCAGGAGGTAGTTACTCTAACTTAAATGTTGGCAATTTTAGTACTGCTTTCTATACACACACACTATGTCTTATTTCACAAGTAGAATGGTCTTCAGCCTTTTGTTAAAAAAAAAGTGCATGCCTTGCTATTAGTAACACCAGGTCCACTACTACCAGCCAATCACATTTAGTATTCTTGTAGATTTAGAACTAGTGATTAGAAACCTGTGTTGAAATGCCTCGCCATCAACTAGATATATAACACCTGCATGTAAGACTCGTCGCCCTTTCTTACCTTTCATTTGGTGGACCGGAGACAAAGCAACGGGATGAATGTTTTAAATCTCAAAAAGTTCTGATTTCCATTCACAACCCAAAAAAGTTATGTTGGCTTGCTGGAAATTCTAGCTTTCTATTTTTCAGTTTTCACTTATTTGACAGTCTGCTAAAATGTCTTTGTTATAAAAAAATGTAGTCCATGTTCCTGAAACTATAACCAATAGCATGATATTATATGGTCATGTGTTAGGTTGTTGAGAAAATCATAAATGGTGTACAAGAGCACGGATTTGAGTGCAAAGGCTGGATTGAGTCTCCGTTGAAGGGTGCAGAGGGGAATAAAGAGTTCCTTGCCTGCTTCAGTCGAGTAGTCAGCCAAGATGACGCACATCCCCCGGTTGCTAAAGCAGATATTGCTAAACTCTACCGCAGTGGGTAATGTGATTGGAAAACGTCGTCGTATCTGCTCCATGATATGCTTATGGAAGGTGAACAGATAGCCTGCCTCTTCATCTTTTTCCGGGGCTTTAGCAGAGACCATAATTTTTCATTCTGATTTTAAACTTGAATCAAGTATGTACTGTAAGTAACAATTTATATTCATTTGGTTAATGATTCTCTATATAATTTTGATAGCTCAGGGAGGTTGAGCCACATGATTTTTGTGTTTGAATTCAGGGTGGAGCAACTTCTAGGATACCCCTCTGACTCACATAGCTTCATACATAATAAAAATTGAAAATTACTTGACACATAATAAAAAATTGTAAAGATTACTTTTACACAAACTATAGATAGAGTCATAGAGAGAAAGCCGGGCATTAAGAAGAAAGGACAAATGTATAAGAGCTTAAAGTGGTGTAGTGGTCGACCTTGTGACTATGTTTCATGATGAATAAGAATTATCCTCCCTCCGTCCTAATAAACTTTTATCTTTTTTTAATCATCCCACCAAACTTCATATATTACTACAAAACGAAAGTTATCCATTACTAACAAATAATAAATAATCTCAACTTTATATAAAAATTCACATTTCACGTTTCACCACTAAAAGTATATTTTTTCACCTTCTTCATACTTTATCATTACTTTAATTTTTAACATAAACTACACGTCAATCCTAATATATGAATTTTAATGGGACGAAGGGAGTAATATTGATGCATTCCTAGGTTTATCATCTTGAATCACATACAAGACTGGGCATCTCCTCTTGCAGCTATTCCACAAAATGGAAATTATAAGTGAATAGCAGACGCCTTGTACTCAACTGCTAGCAAGATCTGCAATGTCAAAAGAGTACAGTTTTAGACATAAAACCAATGGTCGAGAACATATTTACAATTACTATGCCAGTAATCAGTAGTAGTACTATCAAACCTAGCTGTAACGAATGAAAGAACTTGAAAACATTTTAAGAGATAGAATGAACCAAACTCTAATTTTCCATATATGCATGCTCGCAGCAACCCCATTCTTAGAGCAACTGAGCAACAATGAGCTCCAAAACAGGGTCATAAAATGTCTATTTAAGAGGCCTTTGCAAGTTGTCCTCACCTAGCTCAATTAAGTTTAAGTAGCTTTTCCAGCTTAATTTCATAAGAAGTTCAGAGAAGAATCAACTTTTCAAACACAAGAGATTTCAATTTAAAGCAAGTTACAAGTAGTAATTGAAAAACGCCATGACAACAGCGTTTGTGGAAGAGCTCTTTTAAACTGAATGACTTTTCAATGGCTTCCAAGTCATTTTTAGCATATGCAAATAAGCATCTTGGTTAGAGGTTTATGAGGTAAAATTACTACTAGAACCCGGCCAGGAACTGAGGCACCCAGAAACCTGTTTTTAATGTTGGGAGTTACTATTAAAAGCTCACGAAAACAATCGTAGAAGCTACTGAAGTTACTTTTAAACTCCTGGGAACACTGCTATGACCAATTATCATCAATCAAACTAGGGATTTTTTAGCAACATGGTGCAGAAAAATTCAACAAGGCACAATCCATTATGCCAAGTTACAAAAGTGAGCTATACCGCCCATATGAATGCAGGGCAGTCAGCTGAGAGTCTTACCAATTGCAGTCGGCTGATCAGAACGGCCAACTGTTGGTACTTGGTAAAAAAATGTGCTTACTCGATTCATGTAAACAATGTTAGGTCAGGTCAGACTACTCTATTGTCAAATGCCAAAGACACTGAACCGTATCAAGCCTGCAGTTCTGGGTTACTGTTTAGGAATTGCATGACACAGAGCAAGCTCAATACTGGCCATGCAATGCATGGTTGTTGCGGAGTAGCGCACTGCTATGATCTTAGTAATCTGTAGCAGCAGATAACATTTTAATGTCTCTGTGCTTGACTAAGGAAAGCCCATTCAACAGTAGCACACTTCCTGGTTTGACCTATTCCTGAAGTTTAAATATCACCCAAGAAACACTCCCTTATCCAAGAGGACCAAGACATTATAACTTGGTGAATTGCGGGGTACAGAATTTCACTCCACCCAAAATCAAGATTACCCTTTATGGACAACGAAGCACAATTCAGTTGGTAAGACGCTTCAACTCCAACCAATAGGTCGGGGTCGAGTCATTCTTTAGCCGTTTCAAAAAAAAAAAAAAAAAAAAAGACCCTTTTTTAAAAAACACAACCATTTGAGTTCAAATGATCAAAGTAAACCCGGTTAGAGTTCTTTTATATATTGTTATGCACTTTACACCTATAAGAATATAACTATATGACAATTAATATTCAACGAATCCACTTGAATAGCAGAATAGCTACAGATAGCCATTGCTTCACTCACTTGAGTAAACATATGCTGGCAAGCTGACATATTCAGGGCATGAACTCTGATCTGTGATCGTGCCACTTTTGCTGCTGGATATAATTCCACAATCCCGAGGCTGCAAAAACATCCATATGAAAGAGGTGAGATTTTGAGGACATAGCTGGGGGACATAACCAAATAAAGAAAAGCCCGTCTAGAACAATTATTTCATCTATAGCATTAGGCTTTCTTTGGTTTGTCCAGAAAAAAATCAGGGGGAAAAAAAAAAGTTTTCCTTTTTTTGTGGAGAGAGATACTCATTCCATACCCCGTTAAACTTCTCACGTTCCATTTTGGGACGTCCCAATTTCAACTTCCCCTCCCTTAAATAGAAATATTATCTACTACTTCATTCACTCTCTCTTATCATTTATTCACTATCCCTCCTATTTTATTCACTATACCTTATACTTTATTCAATGACTTACCTACTTTATTCACTCTTCTCAAAATTTGTGCCTAAGCCTGTATATAACAATGATTTTTCAACATTATACAGAATTTCCTACCTATTACCAAAATGCCAAATGGTGGAAAATAATTTTCCTTCTATTATTTTTTTTCTTTTCCCCTATTTACCGTCAAACCAGCCTGTTAGATAAGAGAAGTTCCCTTCATGGTTTCCGTTTACCAAGCGCCCTTTTATTCGTGGTTAAAATCAATTGCTAGTGAAACAATGTGCTCTTATCACACAAAGAAAGAGCTTCTATGTTCCATTTCTGCAGGTTATTGTTGTAGAGAAAATATGCTAAGATATTTTTGAATCCACACCAATTGTTGTGGTTCTGTGTTGTATTATTATATAGAAGTAAAATACAAGTAGTTACAAGAGAGTGGAAGTAATGGAGCAGACTTATTCAACTAAAGAAAGAGTCTAGCTAACCACGTAACTAAACTAGTGGACTAATCCTTTAGAAGTAGCAGAATTAGTTTCACTGTTCTCAGCCCCCCACAAGCTGAGCATGGGATTGGAAAAAACGCGAAGCTTGGATCGAAAACGAAGAAACAGTGGACGCGACAAGCTCTTGGTGAAAACATCTGCAACATTAAGTTTAGTGGGAACGAATTGCGTCTTGAGATGGCCAGATAGTACCAATTCACGAGTGAAATGAATATCAAGTTCAACATGTTTGGCGCGTTTATGAGAAACTAGGTTGCCACTAATGAAGACCGCGGCCTTGTTGTCACAAAGAACAATGGGAAGGTGCGGTTGAGAAGCATGCAAATCCTTGAGGAGTTGTTGTATGACTTCAATTGTTGTATTAGCCAAAGCCCTGTATTCAGATTCGCAGCTTGAACGAGACACCGTTGGCTGTTTTTTGGAACACAAAGAGATCAAATTTGGTCCCAAGAAAACAGAATAGCCAGAAGTGGAGCGTCTAGTATCTAGGCAAGAAGCCCAAGTGGCATCGGAATAGGCTAGAACAGATGTAGCACCAGTGTGAACAAAGTCGAGACCAAAGTGAATTGTTCCTTTGACGTAGCGAGGGATTCTCTTGACGGCCTGAAAATGCAATTCCTTTGGAGAATGCATAAATTGACAAACAGTGTTGACGGCATATGCGATGTCAGGACGAGTTATGGTCAAGTATTGAAGCGCACCAACAATGGATCGATAAGTAGTAGGATCAGAATACTCCGGTCCAGCAATGCTCAATTGATGTCCAACGAACATGGGTGTGTTGATGGGTTTGCAGTAGCTCATATTGGCATGGAGCAGCAGGTCTTGTGCATACTTCGCCTGACTTAGACCAGCCCTGCAGCGTGCAAAGACGCGGCGCGGTACGCCACGTCGGGCGTGCCATGTCGTCGCGTGGCAGCAGCCACGTGTCATTTCCTTCTTTTTAAAATTTTTTTTCAAGATCTATAAAATGAGACTAATCTTGATATTTTTTTACCTCATCCCAGCTCCAACTCCTCTTTCTCTCTTAATTAAACTCAAAAAACTATCTTCTCCCAAAACACCCTTTCCACTTTCATTTTCCAACGAAATGGACACTGAGTATTTGTAGTGGTGCAAAGAAAACAAACCCCAAAAATACAATGAGTACTTGCAAGCTCACTGCAACAACACGATTTTTCTACCCCACCCGAGTCCCCAAACGAGTGCCGTTCGGACTTCGTTCCAAGAACCCTACACTCAAAATTACCAATCTCCATCCTCCCAAACACCAATGTTTTCACAAACACCGGAAGTAGAGGAGGTTGTGCATGAGACGCAGCCGAAGAAATAACCGATCCGGAGGCGTGACAACCAACACAACAACCTCATGGAACAACCCGTACAACGAAAGTGAGGATATCGGGCTCATCTCAGCCTACATGGAGGTTAGTCAGAATGCTATTATTGGAACGGATTAGAAGTATGGCAAATTGTTCCATCTTGTTGCAGAGAAGTATGAGGATATCAAGAGAGCATGAATGATGACCGGGATGGATAAATTCCGGTCTCATGATTCGCTTCGTGGAAGATGGGGCGGCTAAGAGATGACATAAATCATTGGATGATT
>JAYMSP010004998.1:0-14737 GCA_036897095.1 Plantago elongata
ATGTCTCATGGTGAGTCAATCAAGTCACACTGAAGAACACTGGTTATGGCACAAGAGAATGAGTCACTTGAATTTCATAACTCTGAACAAACTTGCCAAGAAAGAGTTAGTAGATGGATTACCTAACACAACATTCAGAAAGGACGGTGTCTGCTCTGCTTGTCAATTGGGAAACAATCCAAAACTTCTTTCAAGTCCAAAACTAGACATTCATGGGTTAGACCACTGCAACTATTACACATGGATCTTTTTGAATCATTTATAACTAGTTATGCAGGTAAGAAGTATGGTCTAGTTGTTGTAGATGACTTCTCTAGGTTTACCTGGGTTGTCTTTATGAAACAAAAATTTGATGCTAGGGTGGAGATACCAAACTTGCTGAACAAGCTTGAAGTCATGAAAAATGACAAGGTATCTGCAATCAGACCAGACCATGGTACTAAAGTTGTCAATCAATACATTAAAGAGTTTTCTACCTGCAAAGGTATACAACATCAACTATCTTCTGTAAGAACACCACAACAAAATGGTATTGCGGAATGGAAGAATAGAGCCCTTAAAGAAGCTGCAAAGACTATGCTAAATGACACTGAAATAAGTGAAGTTTATTGGGTTGAAGCTGTAAACACAACATGCTACACACAGATGTTTGATAAACAAACACCATGACAAAACTCCTTACGAACTTTTGGTTGGTAGACCCATAATATCAAATATTTGAGGGTGTTTGGTTGTAGATGTTTTGTTCTTAACAATGGGAAAGAATACTTGAAAATATTTCAACCAAAGGCTGATGAAGGTGTATTTCTTGGTTACTCTATGAATAGAAAAGCCTACAGAGTATACAACATAAGAACAAAGAAGATTTAAGAATTAGTTCATGTGGTATTCTATGAAGTAAGCAAGAAAATACCCCTTGATGAAAAACTCTCGGATAGATTCAAGGAACTCCTGATTGAGGATTCTGAGAAGAACCCTTAGAAAGGAGAAACTCTATCATTAATAATGAGGATGAGTTTGACGAAGAAAAGCATGATAGGCCTAGTAACAACCAGATAACTCTTAGGCATGATCAAGAATTTCCTATGAGGATTCCATAAATGGAAACTGAGAATATTCATCATAGAGATCATTCTGGGAATAACCTTTATGAGAGTCGTATTCCAGAAATCTCCCACACTGAACAAGTGTCTGATATTTACCGCACTTCTAGTGTACAAAGTATCACTGATACTAAAGAAGTATCAAGTAATAATCGTATTGATTCACATTTAGATCACGTAGATAATGACCTTACTAGTTCAAAACCAATTATGAAATTGATTAGAGATCATCCTACAAAGGATGTGATTGGTCCAATTGATCAAGGTGTTATAAGTAGGAGGTCAATAACTGAAAATGTTGATTCTCTCTTTGGATGTTTTATCTCAAACATTGAACCTAAGACTATTGAAGATGCATTAAAAGATCAAGACTAGATCTCTACAATGCAAGAAGAGTTGGATCAATTTGAGTGAAACAAGGTCTGGAAACTAGTCCCATTTGTAGAAGGAATATCTGTGATTGGAACTAAGTGGGTTTCAGAAACAAGATGAATGAGTCTGGTGAAATAACTAGAAACAAAGCAAGGTTGGTTGTCAAGAGATTTCCCATATCGACGGCTTAGATTTTGATGAGTCATATGCACCAGTTGCAAGATTGGATGCAATAGACTATTTCTAGTCTTTGTAGCTCATAATGACTTCAAAGTTTACCAAATGGATGTCAAGAGTGCATTTCTAAATTGTGAGCTTGCTGAGGAAGTCTATGTTGATCTACCACAAGGCTTTGAGGTTTCCTCATAAAGTATAATGGTCTATAAATTAAAGAAAGCTCTGTATGGACTGAAACAGGCCCCAAGAGCATGTATGGCACTTCGGCCAAATACCTTCTGGAAATTGGTTTTATGAAAGGTGAAGTTGATAAAACTTTATTTACCTTAAACCATGATGGGAAACTACTTTTAGTTCAAGTATATGTTGATGACATCATATTTGGATCTAAAGACAAGCAACTTTGTGATGACATTGTTGATATCATGAGAGCAAATTTGAGATGAGCATAATGGGAGAATTGATTATTTCCTAAGGTTGCAAGTCAAGCAGCTTGATGATGGAATATTCATTAGTCAAACAAAGTATGCAAAGGATATGCTCAACAAGTTTAATCTGAAGCCTTCTGAAAGGATTGCTAAGATACCTATGAGCATAGGAACCAAAATGACTTATACTGAATCTGGCAAGAGTGTTGAAGAACATATGTATAGGAAGTTGATAGGTTCACTCCTCTACCTTACGGACCTGATATTCAATATGTAATTGGTGTGTGTGCTAGATTTCAGACAAATCTTATGCAATCACACTACAACATTGCTATGAAAATATTAATGTATGTGAAAGGTACCGTAGAAGTTGAGTTGTGGTATCTGAAGGATAGTGGTTTGAGTTTGCTTGGCTATTCAGATGCTGACTATGCTGGATCTATGTTTGATAGGAAGAGTACTTTAGGAACTTGTCAGTTTTTGGGAACTAGACTTTTCTCATGGTTTAGCAAGAAGCAAAAGTCAATTGCTACTTCTACCACAGAGGTCGAATATATTGTCGCGGTGTGTTGTGCTTCACAAATTTTGTGGATACAACAACAACTCAGAGACTATGGACTCAATGAAGAGAAAACTCCAATTTTCTGTGCCAACACAAGTGCTATTGCAATTACTCAGAATCCTAAGTTTCATGCTAGAACCAAGCACATTTATGTTAGACACCACTTCATCAGAGACCATGTTGAGAAGGGCAATATAAAGATACTCAAGGTTGGCACTAAAGACCAACTTGCAGATATCTTCACTAAGCCATTGCAAGAAAGCAGATTCTTGGATTGATTGAGCTACCCAAGAACTTAAAAAGAAGCTAAGGTTTATGAGAAAAAAGTTATAGAGAGTTGCTATGTTTCTGAAATAGGTTTCCAGAGACTCTATGGCATTATGGTACAAATAACTCCAAGTTTCTGAAACGAGTATTCAGATACTATGGAGGTGCATTTTTTGTATCTGAGCCGGAAACTCAGAAAGGTGTAATAACACTTTGTGAGGGGGAAGAAAATTATACACAAGTACAATTCTCTGAAGTCAAACTATGTCTAGGTTTATGTGTTCTTACTATTTATATGATAACACACATAAAACAAGACTTGATCTCAGAAAGATAAGTCCAAAGGTTTTATCTTCTCCCACGATAAAAGTGACTTATGATTACACCAAGCGAAAAATCCATAATGAGGGCACTGTAAAATTTGTTGATTGAAATCATTGTTGAAGAAGCACTGATAGTCATCGATGAAAATATCACTTTGTCTCAACGGTTGAGATTAAACAGTGAGATAAAACTGACCGTAGAGAGACAACAAAGGCCCCACTTGCATTTAATGCAAATCGTTATTTGTTACCACGCCAATGCATTGCACACAGTAAAAAATGATATCGTATGTATGTATTTTGTAACTGTTGTGATTCTAATGCTATATATATACATATGATTTAGAGAAAAGACAAACACTTTTCGAAAATTCAAAATTCACAACTTGCATCGAAATAGCATTTTCTCTCCAATTTTCTGCAAAGAAAACCTGCAACTACTTCTGTTCTCTCTAGTCTTCTGAAATAGAAGCACTAATCCAGAACCTTAATCTTCTCGATTTTAGATAATCTTTCACTATAAAATGGATCCCAAACATGCTTTAAGTTCTATGTATCTGTTGCTACTGAAAAGCAAGCACTCAACCTGGAGATTTCAAACAATAGACTCCAAGGAAATTTTAACCCAGACCACTGGACCACCAGCCACAAGATGAAATATGGTGGTGCCTTTGTGGAGAAACACCTGGAATATCGTTCAAGAGCAAGCAGATAGAACCTCTATCTTGGTTAAGCTTGAAAAAGCAAACCTTAAGGGGTTTCTTTCAGCCCTTCCCAGTGAGACTTCCTCACTGGATGTTCTTGAGTTTTACAATAACTCAGAAGTGACTACTAAGCTAGTCAACGGGGTTGAAAGAGTTTCCTTTAAAATCAAGGTGCAAAACCTTGTTATTGACCAGGACTGCCAAGGTTTCCGTGACCTATTTAGCTTGGTCAATGAGGGCGAAGATTATGAGATGAGCCCCAAGGATGAGATACTGCTACAAGGTGTCAAGGAGACCTATAGTAAGTTCTCTGATATGTCTATATCAGACACCCCCTCCACTTTCATTCTGGGAGATATCAAAGTGAGGCATATGTACAAGCACTGGAATGTGTTGGCTTGTATTTTAAATAGGGCATTGGATGGTCTGAAGGGTGGAGCAGATCAGATTAGCCTGGCGAGATGGATGGCTATGTATCTGATGAGATCACAAGTCATGGGGCAGCAGGAAAGTCCTTTCAATTAGGGTAAGTACATGTTCATGAAGTTCATCAATGCACTAAGAAGCTTTAATGTAACAATTGTGAAAGACCTCGCTGAGCCTAAAGGGAACAATCATCTATAGACAGAAGACATGCTGGGTTTTGGAGAGATACGGTCTAAAGCCCAGAAGAAGGTTGAGACTAGTGATACTCTCTGGAAGTTCAATTACAGAAACTGGCTGAAGCGAAAGGTTGTAGGAGAGCCTAAGGCTGCTGAAGAGGCTGCACCTAAGAAAACAAGAACCAAGAGAAGAGTAGCTAAGAAACATAAAGTTTATGAGGCTCCTGCAGAGGCTATTCATGCAGAGAGTACTTCAATTCCACCAAATGTTCTTGAAGTTCCATCTACCACTCCCATAAATGAAGATGCATCCAGGGTGGAGGATATCTTGAGTAAAACAGGTAGAAAGCTCTCTCTATCCACAGAAACAACCGGAATTATGGATAATTCGGTACCCACAATAGAAGATTCTAATAATGAGATGGTTCTCACAAAGATCTTCAAAACTTCAAAGAAAACCACTGATGTATCGAAGGCATCGGTTCATTATTGGGAGAAGTTTATGAGAAATCATTCAAGTATATGGTTGTTGAAGACATTATTAATACACAAGAAGCAGCAACCACATCCATTCAGAGCTCATTAGACTATATTCAAAAAGTCTTTGAATGCGGATGATGTAGTGATGGAGGATGCTGACATTGCCTCCACTCTACAAGGACAAAGATGTGGTTATGAATGTTTCTATCTCAAACCCATATGCTGGAAAATTGCAGTCAGAAACACCAGCAACAGAAATTGCTGAAGAAAATCTTGTAGAGAAACAGGTTTCCCAGAAAGTAGTAGAAAGGGAACTTGAGTCTGAAGTGCCAAAATCTTCTAACAAAGTAGAGGATTCACAAGATCAACAAGAAGCACTTCAGATAGCAAAGAAGTCTATACCTGACTTGTTTAAACTTAGTTGTTAATTACTTGGCATTCACAAATTCTCTTTGATACAAGCACAAGAAGAAATACAAGCAATAGAAGAGGCTGCAAAGCCTTCTTCAGAAATAGAAGAAGAGGCTCCACAAGCCTCAACACCAAAAGAATCTGAGCCTGTCACACATGTATAGTCAGTTTCTAAAGGTTGTGCATCTTTTCTTACTTGCATTATTATTGAGTATACTAACTTGATAAAATATTTTTGATATGCACAAACTAAAAAAGATGAGCAAGTGATGGAAACATCAAAAGCTGAAAAATAATTGCCTGAAACCCTCAAGGTTTCTGAAGAACCCATTGCTGAGCCTTCTTCATCGAAGGTTTGCTAATATTCTTCAGAAAGTTGGAAAATTTTCATATTTTCACTTTCTCTTTCTTAACTTTACATTGTTTACTTTCTTAAGGCTCAAGAGAATGTTCCAGAGACTGCACAAGTCTCTGAACAAATTGTTTCTGAGCCTCCCCAACCGGAGGTAAGTAAAAACTCAAAAAACAATAAGTGTTTGCAAAAATATAATTCTCTGAAAAATCCATTTAATGTATAAGTTTTTGTTTTAGGTTCAAGTTGAAAGAGTAGTTGCTAAGGAACAGACAGTGTCTCATCCTCGCAATGAAGTATCTGAGGCTGCCATTCCAATGGTAGAACCTTCTAAGCCTGCAGTTGAAACTCAGGTAATTCAGAAACTAAATTCATCTTTCAAAACTCAAATTACTTTAAAGTCTTTGAAACAAAAAGACTTCTCTCTCTTTTAGGCTTTAAGCGTACCATCACCTTCTGCACCTTCATCTGATGCGGTGCACAAGTTCTTCAAAGAGAAAACCATAAAGAAACATCTCCATATATTCAAGTCATGGCAGAAGCTTCGACATGCTGACTTTGCAGATATTGCCAACTTGATAGACAACCAGGCTAGGAGAGAAAGAGCCTTGGATCTGGAGACTTATATTCATGCCACCTATTCTATAAAGAGTTACAGCTTCTCTGCGGTGATGCATGAAGGATTCTCTGAAGAGATTGTACAAATGTTGAAAAAGAATTTTTGGATGCGGATGAAGAGACTAGAAGGCGGATGGCTTACAAGCCTACCTTGTCCCAGAGTATGAGTTCTACCCTTCTGAGTAGGAGGAAGTAAATGGACAGGTCACCACTTTGCTAATGGTGATCAATCTAGTGTCTGATGAAGAGGAGGAGATAGATGAGAATGATTATGAAGACCTACCCTCTGAACATCCAACCAAAATGGATGATAGTGATAGTGATAGTGATGATGATGATGATGAGGATCCCACTCCAGGAGCTGGTGGAAATGCTCAGACTAGAGGAGCATCTAGTGCAGGACTACCATATGCACAAAAAGTGTCAACACCACCACTATCTTCAAAATCACCAACTCACACCTCTCAACAACAAGATGATGAACAAGCAACAAAGATTACTGAATGGGAAGCGAAGCTAGAGCTTCCAAAATGAAAAAATTGTTGAAGAGAGAGAGGCTCATGATCAATCTGAGCTTAATGACTTGCTTGCTGAGCAAGAGGTCAAACTCCAAAAACTGGAGGCACTGAACAAGAAGGAATGGAAACTTCTTGGTGAGCAAATCAAACTTAAGCACTCAATGGAAACTGTCGTGGTTCACTTACAATCACGGGTAGAAGACAAGCAAGATGCTGAGGTTGCATTGCAATTAGCCAGACTATCACAGGATAAAGGGTAGAAAGCCATGGATGCCCTTGAAGATGAGTCCTATGATGATTGGTCTGATGAGGATGGCAACAACCATCCTGATGGAATGGATGATGAAGAAAGAGAGGTGGACAATCTAAATGAGCACATGGTTGTGTGTGATCTGAAGAGAAAGGTGAATGCACCTAAGGCCTTTGACAAAGCTCCAAAAGACAACAATATTTTTGAAAATAAGTTCATAGTTCTGAAGAATTTGAAGAATGAATTGTTTGAACAAACCAATCTTGCATTGACCACCATCCCTCCAGAGTTCAAAGCCTTTGCTCAGCTGATGACCAGAAGGACCACATCTCTCATGATTGCATAGAAAGATCAAGGAATGCAAAGAGATGAGAATTTAGAGACAACTTAGAAAACACTCATGAAATCAAGTTATGATGCGGGGAAAGTAGATAAAGTGTATGAGCCATTGGAGTATATCTCCAAAAGAGAACACTTACTACTTGGTCATTTTGAGTCATTACATGCTGAAGTTAGAAACTGGTACAAGGCCAGAATACTTTAAGTGCACATTTTGACTCTCTGCAAGAGGCTTATGTGAGATTGAATCAGACTACAATGACTAAGGGAGGAGGATCAAGAAGAGAATTAGGCAAGAGGAAGCAGCCTGCAGAAAAACCTTTAACCATCAGAGAACCTCCCTCCACAAAAAGTCTACCACCACCACCCCACTAACTAGAGCAAGAGCTTCACAAGAAAAAACCAAAGGGAACCAAGTCCCCAAGGAAATCTGATAAACCTTCTGAAGAAGAAGAAGAAGAAGAAGAAGAAGATGAAGAAGGTGAGATCATCAAGAAGAAGAAAGGTAATGAAGATACCTGCTCACAAAATGATCAAGGTAATAATTTGGATGATGATGATTACTGATCATCATGAGCATCCTCTCCACATAAAGAGGAAGAGAGTTGATGAGGTATCTAAACCTATAGCTGCTACTACAATAGCTGCCAGAACACCATCTGGACATTCCAAATCTGTCCATGGTGGTTCTTCAAGTCAAAACCCCACTCAGAATACATCTAGGGAGCATCCCAAAATGAACAAAAGACAAAGAAGAAATGCAAGGTTTGGGAGAACCAACACTGAAGATCTTCCTCCCAGGCCAGAAGATGCATTAATTGAGTTCACCAAGACTCATGATAGCCAGTCTGCATATCAATGCATAAGACAATTGAATGGCTACTGGATTCTGGATCTCCAACACTTATTGTTGAACGGAAAATTTTCAGATCCTATCTATAACCAAATGATGGCATGGAAGATCAGAAAGCCTCATCTGATAAATCCTGCTCATGTGAAAACATGGCTTTATTTTGAAGTAAAAGTCAGAACAGATGACATGGCTAAGGATATGAAGGAAGAGGTTCCTATATATAAGCCAGATGATGTTCATAAAGTGCCTAAACTGCTGGGAACATGATATAGCTCACAGAACAAGCTTGGAGTGGCTACCACATGAGTCATACTATTTGACAAAGGATGATTATGAAGATGACATGCATTACTTGAGAGTCATCTACAAGTACTTCAAATTGATTGAGACCAAGATTGAGCATGCCTGGAAATGGGGAAGAGTCTACTGGGTTAGACAGTTTCATGAGAAGAATCATGATCTAGACTACAAAGAAAAGTGCAAGGTTGCCAGAGGGACTGAAACGGTTGTAAGAACCTATCTCTTTGACTATGTCATTGACAAAAGAGAGCACCAGGATAAGAGATTCATAAACTAACCCAGAATGACTGACTGAAGAGCTTCAGGTTGCTAACAACCGAAGTGTTTTGAAGATTCTGAAGATTTGATGACAGAGGACTTAGAATGTTACTTAGATCTTAGACTCTCCTGTTGTTCTATTTTTCCTTTGTATTATTTTGTGTATTTTTGTTGATGTATTGACTTTGCTATATTCTTGTAAGTTATCTTATTTTATGTAATTGTAATTTCTGATGATCATACTCTTAGATACTCTAATGGAAGATAACTTGTCAGCAATGATCACTCCTTGTGATTTGGTTGATGTCTTACTTTCTACACTTATTTGAACTTAACTACTATGTCATTCTGAAATGATTAAGTGCTGAGAATTTGACTTCTCCAATATGGAATAGGACTTTAGTGATAGTCATTGTTGTCTTATCAAAAAAGAGGAAATTTGTTAGGAATATCTGTTAGTATTTTGATCACTCAGCACAATGACTTATTCTAGTTTCAGAAAGGTGTCTAGTACTCTAAGTCAGTTGACCATTGTAAAGAAGAAATACACAAAGTATAATTTTTTGAAACCTTGTAATGATGTTAGGTCTGTGAATGTACTTTTTATTTAGCTTGAAGAAGACCAAGAATGAGGCATCCAAGAAAAGAAGAAGACCTTTTGCACAATGATATCTGAAGACAAAGGAGGAAAGTCTCCTCAGATAGTTCCTTCCAGAAAGTCATGTAAAAACTTGTGTTTTGTTCACATAACAAAGTCACAACAAGTTTCTGAGAGATGGAACATGTGATGCTTCAGAAAGCTACATGCATCCGTTGAGAGTACATGACGAAATATAGTACACTGCATTTAATGTTGGACATAAATGTCACTATCCTTCTGCAGAACTCTCTGAAAAGAGATATACACATGGGAGTACTAATTTCAAGATATGAATGGGTTGAATTTGAAATATGTCTAACGGATACTATTCAAACGGCTATCAACTTCACCTATAAACATCACCACTTAGATGCTAAGAAATACACACACGAACTACGATCATATCAACTATCAAGCAAGTATTCTCTCAACCATTCGTACTACAATTGTCCATGCTATATGTTGCGACTAACAAGCTCGAGAAGTTACTAGTAGTTCTAAGTGTTCTGAACCTTCAACAAGTAGTGTAGTTTGTGAAAGAGTTGAATTTGTTGGATAACTATCTGAGATTCATTCTCTTGAACAAATGTCACAAACTTGGGTCGGTCAAAGAGAATATACCATATACTGAACAAGTATATCAAGTAGTGTCATCTTTTCAAACTCTCTGAACATAGCTGAAAAGTTATAAAGAGAAGCTTACCTGACAATCAACATATAACCAACACCATCAAGGCGTGGAGTGCAAGAAGTACTTGATTTAGAAAATCAAGGAATAACTCAAGGTTATCTTGAGTACAGGAAGTACTTGGCTCTAGGAACTAGAGAACAACTCAGGGGGGAACATTTGGTTGGGAACCATTTGTTATGGAAATCTTAGAATAGGATCAATTGTAAGGAGAACTCAATTATCTGTTCTAGTGAATTCTAGGTCTTTGAAGGCCGAGTGGATTAGTTGGAGGATTACGCCACCTCCAGATACCACTATACTTACTGTGTCATTTACTTTCTGTATTTACATTTCAGCAACACACACACATTTAATCTTGCTAAGCACAAACTCATTTATATATCTCATAAAGACTTTCGCTCTCTGATTATAGGTATCAAATACCTACAAGTATATGAGAAATCGTGTTTATCGACAAAAGTTTTAAAGACTATTCACACCCCCCCTTATAGTATTTTTACTTTGACGTCATCTGTACCAACAATTTGGATTTATGACATCTTCAAAGTTGTTATACTACTTGCATTTTGAAATTACTTTGGGCTCTGCATCTTAGTGAAGACAAAGCTATGGATTAGATGGATGCATGGCTAGTATATAAAGCATCAATATTTGATGGGGATGGGTGTTTCCTATCTTTTTAGGAAAATTATGAAGTCTAGGCTAGTGGTGGTAATTGCAGTTCGTAGGGAACAACTCTGTGCGCCTGGCTTTTATATGCAAGCTTGATACTCAATTATTAGGCCAACTGCTCTTTAGATCCCTTGGAGAATTTATGTTAAATAACATTGCAAAGCCTAGACCTAAGTTCTTAGTTTTGCTTGGGGGCATGGGGCGACGATGGATAGGCTCCAACAATTTAATATTCATGTTGTTGATCTACCAAAGTTCTGAAGAGAATATTGCTCATATCCTATTCGATTGTCCGTTCTTGCTCGGGCATGGAAGGCTTTGTTGGACTGGTTTGGTTATACTATTGTGAGTACTCCTTGGCCTACTCTATGTATTAAATTGGCACGGATGATTAAGGGGGGAAATCCATAGGCATGAGTTTTTAAAGTTTTAGTTACAGAATTTATTTATGCCATTTGGGTAGAAAGTGACCGGTGCATTTCCCAAGGGACTGTTATGGATTTTCAATGTCTTCATCGAAATGTTGTCCATGTTGAAATATGTAGGTTCTTGGTGGATAAGAATTTGGAGGGAGTTTGTTCATCCTGATAGCCTATCCAGTGTCTTAGCATTTTACATTATTTGCTTTCTTTGTATTGTGAAGATGTACTCATCTAACTACTTTGAATAAATCTCTCTTGTTCCATTTTTAAAACTAAATTACCTAACGTATTAATCCTTCAAATCATATAGCCATGATTATATTTTTAAAACTAAATTACCTAACACAATTAGTCCCTGCGATTGTAGCTCTCCCCAGCTGAGATTGTTGCCCGTTAGAACGAAAAAAGGGTAGCTGAAATGTTTTCGGATTCCACCGTTTATCCGCCCGACAATCACCTGAGATTGTGTCTGTTAGAGACGAAAAAAGCACCGATTTACCGCCACTGCGACGTAAATTCATTGCATGATTCAAATCCTTATAGATAAAATGAGTTGGGGAAAACTTCAAGTCAACTTAACCATATCAAATCAAATGCAAAAGGGAAAATGGAGTCAGCCAAGACAAGCCACAATTCCGGCCACCATCAAAGAGGTACGTACATACATAGCATAATTCCACAAATTTTCATATGTTTTTTCGTGTATTCACCCATTTTCACCGTGATTCCAGTTCCGTCTTCTAGTGAAGAAGACAACGGTGACCGCAACAATGTCATGGAGATTGAACCGGATCCAGGTTCGTATATCTTATGGCGTTTTTTGCCCCCTAAACATCAAAACATGTACTATTGAGTTTTGTTTATATGACCTATATTGAGAAAACATCCATCGGAAGAGAATATCACAAGTAGTTTGAGCTTCTTGTTATTGTTCTGCCCAGTTAGTCTCAATTAGTTCTTATCCATATGATAGCAGTACGGTGTGGAATTCCGTTTTTTGTTTTAATAGGAATGTATAATTTGTATTCCATTTGTAGGCTGTAGAAAATAAGCAAAACCCGCGGTTGCTTGCGTTTTTGTTGAGTTTAAACATTAGTTAACCTTGACTTGATGAGATATCATTGGTACGCTACATCTATCAAAATGCTCTATATCATTTTCCATGTTGGCTCTTTTTTTTTGTTCGTGTGTTGGGTTGTTAAAGTATTTAGGCACAAATACTTGAAATAGTTTCATGTAACATATAGATATGATATGTGTTAGGGTACTATGAGAACAACAAAGGGAACAAATGGTCCTTACATCATATGCGCCATTCTAGATAAAGTCTGTAAGGTACTCACAACTGCATCGTCGCCTGTCACGTGTTCCTGTCCAATCTCAACGTAAAAGCTTGAAACCTTAATTTCTGGCAAGTTGAAAGGGTCATGTGTGCAGATTTCCTCCTTCTTGGCGTTCTCAACCTTTAGTACAGGTGGTTTGTTATTAGGCTTGATGGAACATTCACCGTATTTCCATCCTACAATTATAGAAAAATGGATAATTTGCAAAATTGACAAACTGTGTGTAGGATAACTACATTTACCATCAATGCCTGACATATTCATTAATTTGTTGTCCTTAGATATCGGTCCAAGCTTCTTGAAGTTCCAAGCTTGCGTGCCTAC
Source organism: Plantago elongata (assembly GCA_036897095.1). Taxonomy (NCBI): domain Eukaryota; kingdom Viridiplantae; phylum Streptophyta; class Magnoliopsida; order Lamiales; family Plantaginaceae; genus Plantago; species Plantago elongata. The sequence goes on from JAYMSP010004998.1 coordinate 13,010, forward strand.
ACAAATGGGGTGTAAAATATGACATGACAATGCTATTTCAGAAAATCAAAACTTAGTGCTGAAGATATAATGTTCCGCAGATGAGTCTGTTGGTCTAACAATGTGTTTGGGATCAAAGGAAGTTCATAATTAACTATATGGCGTCAGCAGTACTGTGCATTTGAACCAAAAAAGAAAAGGCGTTGGTCATTATCAGGTAGTCATACTAACCGATCAAATTGGGTATTTTAGCCTTGCATTTACTGCTACCTACTTGAAGGCATGTTTGCAAGTTTCACTGAGCAATTATAGAACACAACATTAGTTGCTTATCAGATGGTATCGCTGTCATTGATCACAGAGTTTGGTATAGCACCAACTCATAATTAACTATATGGTATCGCTAGCTATTTTTTTTCTAGTCCTCTACTATCTTAAGCTCAACTCTCCCTCTACCCATCTTCTCTGATGACGATGATCTATTGATAATATTACTCTTCCAAGTTATTACTATCACAAAGCAAACACAGAAAAATTCAATCTTCCTGAGCTTTGGAGTAACTTACCCTGCTCATATGTATAGACAGATAGATGTTGATAGGTTTACATACATGTGTAAAGGGAGAGATACAAAATGTTATATGTTAATTAAGTTTACCACTTATATTTTTTGCAATGCTTTGTTATTTAGTCAAGGACAAACTTTTATGCAGCGTTCTTTTTTGTAATGCTTGTAGATTAGAACGATAATAAGAATCTGAATTTTTTCCCATTTTCTTGCCTGTAGACTATGCTGACATAGTTAACGACGACACTCGATCTCCGTTGGACATGTCAGATTCTGGTGTGTTTGATTTATGCTCTCAACCAAACCTTTCCCTTGTTGCTTTTGTTGTCATGGTATATACAGATAAGTAACATGACTCCATCATCATACTTGCAGATAACGCATATGCGTATATTCGTGTCCCTAAATGGAAAAACAAGGGTATGTCTAACGATCCCTTCGGTAATCGTGGAGGTAAATAACCATACCCAGCTGAATATCAATCGATACAAAGAATTTTGTAATGTTCCTACTGTAATATCAAACACGCCGCACTAAAAAATGTGAATGAAAATGCAGTGAGCATGAAAGGAGAGGGCTCATCACGTGTTAACAAATCTAGTATCGAAAAGGGCTCCATTTCCCCCTGTTCCGACACAGGTATGGTTTGCTTATCTAAATGCCAAAACATGTGTTATATGATTGTTGATTATTGACCATACGTATAATTTATTCTGGCATTTTTTTACTTTTATCAGGAACGTTTGATGAATATGAACGGGAGAATGGCAACTTTAGTCCAAAACTATGGCCGAAATTGACGCGCAGTGACCACTTTGCACCACTTGTGATTCTCAGTCCACAAGTACGACGAATTGGTAGTTTTGGTCATAATTCGCCGAATTAGCGGCGAACTGGTCCTATGTGGCGTTTTTTCCGCTGACTGGGCGATCTGGCTACACTTCGTTGGCTGACTTGGCGTGACACTTCAGGGAATTAGCCTTTACACCTCAACTTTCTCTCCTCTCCACCTAAACCCTAATTAGCCTTTCTCAGTCGCCGTCGCCGCCGCCGCCGTCCTCTACTGTTTAAATCAGCTAAAATTTCTAAATTTAAATCCTCTGTTTTCCCTTCTATTCTTTCTTCTTCCCAATTTACCTGCAAACCCAATTTCGACTCAATTTTCTCCCAAAATCCGGAAT
>JAYMSP010004999.1:0-14734 GCA_036897095.1 Plantago elongata
ATGGAGTTTAATCGAAGATTTGAAGACTGAAGATTGCGCAAGTTTGATGAAGACATAAAGGATTAGTCTCCTCATAAAAACTATGTTCAGAAAGCTGTTGGATGGTGCATTTGGCACGTTACACCTCTTTGGAGATATGTCATTATCAAGGAGCATGTTAGCTTTCAGAAAGGCACATGTGTCAATTGAGACTACATGACAAGAAATAGTACATTGTATTAATTACACCGACTGGAAAGTCGTTCCAGCAAGCCCTCTCTGATAATGAGATACTGACTTCTGAGTACTTATTTCGAGATATCAACGGATTGAATTCTGAGAAGCTCTAACGGATACTATTCAAATGACTCTCAAATTCATCTATAAATATCACCACTTAGAAGCTGAAAAATACACACACGAACTATGCTCATACTTTCATATCAAGCAAGTGTTATCTTAAGCATTCATACTACAATTCTTGAGAAAGACTGTTTATCGAGGAAAGTTTGAAAAGACTATTCACCCCCCCTCTAGTCTTTTCCTTTGTCGTTATCTGGACCAACAGTGCCACTTGGGCCAGTGGGGTCGACGGAGATGGAGGAAGTTGTATACGGGTGGATGACGGAGGAGGTGAGGATGGGGCTGCGTGAGGCAGCCGAGTCGAAGGTGTTTGGGGTGGAGACGGGGCTGGCGAAAGGTTTGGCGCTGGCGGATCTGTCGCAACTGCTGGAGCTGGGCCGGGAGGGGGCACGGTGCTGGCGGGAGCTGGCTGATCGGGTTGATCAGCGCGTGCCAAGAGCCAGTTCTGTGGGAACTAGTCTGAGTGAGTCAGAGCAGTAAGAGGGGGTGAGAAGGTATTTTCATTAGCAAATGGAAAGACAGTTTCATCAAATACGACATGCCTAGATTTGATGATTTTTCTCTTGTGCATGTCAAAACACTAGTACCCCCTATGATTTTCCGGATATCCCAAAAATATACATGGTACGGACCTAGCATGTAATTTTTGAATGGTGAAAGACGGAGTTAATGGGTAACAAAGGCAACCAAAGACTCGAAGATGTGTATATGAGGGTAAGCGCTTGTATAAGCGTTCAAGAGGAGAAGCTTGCTAGGTAAGATGTTAAGAAAATAGGTGGCCATGGCCCATGTGCAAAGCATGATGCTAAAAAGAAAGAGGAAAAGATGCATGTGCTAGAAGAGTCCGTATGATATAATTTATAGTGCGGATTTTGCCTTCAGCTTTGCCATTCTATGAGGAAGTGTGAGGGAAGGAAAGACGAAACAACATCCCATGAGTTTGATAAAAACAAGAAAAACGTTTATTATCATATTCACCCCCATTATCACATTGTAGGTTTTTTATGGAAGAGTTAAACTGAGTACGAATATGATTATGAAGGATAGCAAACTTGTCAAACACATCAGATTTTCGGGCAAAGGCCGGGGAAAAGTCCAAAGAAAATTCGTAAAATCATCTAATAACAACACATAATAGCGATGCCCGATAGAGGTCAAAACAGGAGATGTCCATAAATCACTATGTATAATATCAAAATGAAGTAAGGTTTGAAAACCAGATTGATCGGAAGGTAACTTGACTTGTTTACCAAGTATGCAAGAACGATACATACTCTGATCACGAGTTTTATTCCTAACGATATCTTTATCTAACCTAACATACTCTAAAACAGAACGACCAGGATGACTCAAACGAGCATGCCAAACGGTGGAAGGGGTAGCTGCAAACGCCAAGGGTGCATCTATGCGAAGATTATGGGAAGTAAGCGGGTAGAGATCTCCCGTACTATCACATCTCATGATTACCATCCCCTTCAGAAATTCCTCTATAGGAAACTCATTAGGATCAAACTTAACTGACACAAAATTATCGGTGCTAAATTTGCAAACAGATAAGAGATTTTTAACGAGTTTAGGAACATGCAAAACATTTTGTAAGGAAAGAGGAGGGTGAGGGGAGATAATTTAGTGTGACCATGACCACGAATTGGAATATATTGATCATTACCGACAATAATATTAGGACGATTTCTCGAATTAAAATAAGACGAGAGCGTACCGTTGTCGGATGTCATATGAGATGAAGCTCCAGAATTCATGTACCAATTTGAATCCTGAGGTTGCAATGTCATTGTTTGCATAGCAACAACGACATCGGTTGGCATATACATGCCCTTTGAGGCACGGAAACCGCCGTATAAGCTTGGTGAATGGTGGGAGAGTGTACGACAGTAGGCTGCTGTATGAGTGGCTGAAACGCCGGGCGGGTCCATCCTGTTGCGGTAATCGAGCTGGGCGGCGGAGTCATTGACACCCATTGCCATTGACCGTATGAGCCAGGAGCCGAGAATTGGACCAGGCGCAGGGCTGCTTGGGCAGATTGTTGCCCGCGTCCCCGACCCATACCTTATTTTTGTTTCGCTTGTCCGTTCTTCTTTTTGTTGCATTGTGAGTTGTTGTTGTTGTTTCTCCCGCGACCTGCATTGTTAGTATCAAAATTCGACTCATCAATGGTAGAAACCATTGCGGAGCCAGACTGATGTGAATCTATAGAGGTCAATTCACTTCTTCAAGATATAACGATGAATGAGCCTCATTGAAGGTAGGAAGGGGCTTCGAGTGTCGGATTTGGGTACCAGCACCCTTATAGGCTTCGGTTAAACATGAAACAAGTTGGAGAACCAATCAATTGTTAATAACTGGAGCACCAACATTCTTCAACTGGTCGGCAATACTCTTCAAACGCTAGCAATAAGCGGACGCGTTGGGAAAATCAGCTAAACGAGTAGAGGTGAAATCCTGCTCAAGGATAACAACTCGAGAGGCCTGGTGATCCTGAAAAATATGATGAAGACGATTCCAAGCTTCCATAGCCGTGGCACCCGTTTCGATAATGGTATTCAACAAATCATTATAGATTGTTGTATAGATCCATTGAAGGACAGTAGCATCAATGGTCTTCCAAAGTTCCTTCTCCTCAGCAGTTTTGGGAACCGGTCTCTCCTCACTTGCGGTGGACTGATGATGTGGTGAAGAACTTTGTGTGATTGAGCATGGATTTGGAATAGCTCAGTCCATGTCCCGTATTGGGAATTATCAAGCTCCAGCGTAACAGGCATGTGATTCCTGATGTTGGCTACCGAAAGAGCCGGATATTGAGTAGGTTTGGTCCAAGTCGTGTCGGACATGATGAAAGTCGAGGATAACGAGCAACTAAACCGGGAAAAGGATCAACCAAAGTAGTCGAACCTGGGAACAGAAAAATAAATGGCACAGACGATTGACAAATTACGTGAGGTAATCTGTGAGCTGCAACGGATGGAGGACGGCAAGGTTGTGTTGAACGGATGCGAACAGAACATATATCGTCGATATTCACTGGTTCTTCGATGAGGAGAGGTATGGTTATGAGTAATTTGGCAGCGGAATTATATCGTAACCTAAGATGATACCATAAAAATTATTTTCCGTAAAATCTCTTCATTAATTTCCCTGAATATATATAATGTTTACAAACACTAAGTAGACTAAGATTAGGATTCTACTCTACAACTATAACTAGACTACTAAATATACAAGAGTTAAGAATCTATTCTATTTACGTAATTAATTAATGAGGTCCTCCGCACATAGTCAACGAATTGGTGGCGTGGGGTTTTATGCATTCATTAGTGGAATTCTAGAGACGTTCACAAATTTTATTTTAAGCTGATTGTTTGCCCTTCTCATTATATATTGTTTTCCTCTTCTAGCAGTGTTATTCTTTTTTAACTTTTATGTTTCTGTATTATTTGTATAGAATTTGATATGTTTCTATGTGATAATTTATACACGTTGATAAACAATCATTTTGAATTAATGAAAGAGATTATTTCAAAATATTTATATATTTAAATATTATAAAATTTACTTAAATCATTCATATTTATTTTGACAAAAACATATTTTTTTACTTAAAACACATATGTTAAACACGAGACCTATAATATGATATGAGTACAACATATGTTTAGCAAAAGAAAGAACCACAATATGCTTTACAATTTTCGTCACCTGCCAATCAGTCTTGGCAATGGGTGGGTTTTACCCAACACATTGACCAACTTATGGATATCCAAAGGAGGAGGAAGGAATGATTTTGGGTTTGACCGGCCGTTTGAACCAGAAACTGTCCATTTCCGCGTAGCCCCTTAAAACCCGGTCCGGTCCGGGTTGGGCCGGGCCGACCTCTTTTTTTTCTTTTTTTTTTTTCCTTTTTTGCTTGAAATTTTTATAAAACAGATTTACATAGTAAAATAAAAATTCAAAATCAACTATTATGGTGGCCATTCTTCTATTTTAGGACATGGGTCACCCATTGCCAAAACTAAGTGGTGGAAGAATTACTCAAATGCTTACGCAAAACTAGGTGGATATTTAAGAACTAACGAGAAAGACACTGCAATTTGTCAAAGTATCAGATATACACAAGATTGATCGGAACCGCAGACGAATCGACGAGAAAAATCCCTTTCTTGAATTCGAAATCGATACTACTAATAGAGTCACTGCGTTAGGACGGCGACAAGGGGAAAGGAATCGAGGTTTCAAGATTTCGAACACTTACCAATCGGATTGACGAATTCAGACTTCACGGAGATGAGATGAAGAAGACGGGAAGAAGTGAAGAACAGTCGAAGTGAAGTGAAGACGGGAAGAACAATGAAGAAGAAAAGTCGAAGTGAAGAAGAGAAGACGAGATTTGGGAACAGACTACAGACGGCTTTGCTTTTGGGTTTGGACGGGTTGGACTCTTTTAGTTTTGGCCTAACCTACCCATTCAATTTAAATTAAGATGGATTGTATTTTGTTTGGGTTTATTTTGTAATTGGACTGAACCCAAATATAATCCATATTTTTAAGTTAGGTTTTAGGTTGAGTAAAACTCACCCATTACTAGAACTACCTGCCATCAACCAAGAATTACTTTTTCCTAATATATTTAAATAGATAATATAAAAATTGCAATCAGACTAACATGCAATTAATTATACTATTTTGTAACGATTAAAAATAATTATTTTGCATATTTGTCGAATTATTTCGCCATTTCGCTTCTAAAAATACCACACTTGGAGCACATATATGATTATACATATATTATTGTTATAACTTGTGTCAAATATAATGATATCATCGAACAAATCGAAGTCATCTTTTATCATTGAGGGGCTAATTGATATAGAATTTGAACGTACATTTGGATGGATTTTGGTGAAATTGTGTTTTGAATGAAATTGAAATGGAGGTATTTGAAGTGTATTTTAAGTCAAATTAATGTTCATCGAGCCAAATAAACCGATTACAATTGTTTGGCAAACATGAATCTCTCTCAAATATGATCTAGGTTTGCATCATCACTATACATAAAGTTGCAATGCCGGAGTCGTAATGAAATTTATTCTTTTTCCTTAAGAGTTTGTCTACAATCATACTTTACTATCTTTTTTAGAGTATCTAGTCTTGCATCATCACCATACATAAAGTTGCAATACCGAAGTCTAATAAACGTTTCGTTTTAAGAGTTTAATATCTTTTAAGAGTAAAATGATTGATCCATCCTTTTGGTGTGTCCGACATACTATCTCCATACTCATATTTACCCAAAATGATGTCAAGGAACATTTATATCATTATCAAAAATTCAAAATTGGAACATGAGGTTTGAACTTACTATCAAAAAGTAATTCTATATGAATCAAACACAAGTTGATTTTTTGAATAGGGAACATATATATTGACAGTCGATTATGGAAAACTAAAAAGTTATATTTCAAAAAATAGATACTGAAAATCTGAATGTCAATTCATGTTAATTGCTAGGTACATCTACGCAGCTTGGTTTGCCAATTTAAGACTGGTTAACCTAGAAGTATTTGTTTAGTAATTTTTTGCTAGAGACAGCTGTGCAGCCTGGTTTGCCAGTCTAAAACTGGTTAACATAGAAGCGTTTCTTCAGTAATTCTCCTAGCCCATCTACGTGTTTATGACAATACTTGCATATGCCAACAAAGATATGAATCTTGGTGTTTGCGATGTGGAAATTATGTAATCTTAGTCCTTACCTTAAAATTTTGTTGATAGAAAGTAGGATAGTAAATTCTTTGTTTAAATATATATATTTGTCAAATTCCAAATTGATTATATAATTGAAAACGAAATTTAACCAATTTAACGAGGTATAATTTAATAGATAACTTCATTAAAATTGCACGCAATAACTAAAAACGAATAGAAATAACCAATTTTAATGTATTGTTTTAAAACTATATTCACATATATTCTAAATATGACCTAAAACTAATAGAAATATCCAATTTAATTGATGTACTATTTCAAAGTTATATTCATAAATTCCAAATTGATGTATTATTATTTCAAAATTATATTCATATAAATTTCAAACTCATGTATTATTTGGAAATTAGACTATCCATGTAATTTGGCAGAACACGCGACCACAAATTCTGAAACAGTTCTCTCCAATTAAGTTAGGCGACCATTTGTGAAGAAATGAGTAGGACAATTACATATATTCTGGTGTGAGTTACCGTTGTAACAATATCAATGATAGGTTCCATATTTTTTTAGGTATTTAATTCCAGATTCTCTTTAAGGAGATCATGGAGATCCAAAAAATAAAATATTTTTTACGAATTCAAAGTCCTAAGTAACTTACTAAATTTAAAAGGCGGTGTATACGAATTTCCATAAGAATTTATAATCGTAATAAAGAATAAAAAAAGTATTATAAAATAAAGTTACTATGTTGATAAAGTGTTGGATGATCATGATTTATTGATATTATATTAGGCTCCGTTTAACAAAACTAGTTGATTATTGATTGGTGGTTGATTTGTATAATAGTAGTGTTTAGTAAATTAATTAGTTGATAATCCAATTGATTTTTGCTTACCTAATATGTAAAATTAAATCAACTAGCTTATTTTATGATAAGCTTCGTGAACAATCTTATTAGATCATCTAGTTTATCATCTACAGACTAAGCGTTCATCTAAGCTTTTTACAAAAAATAAAGATTGACAAAAATATTTATCGAGTTGATAAGCTCATGTTAAACATAGCCTTAATCTTGTATCAATTGCTAGCTGTCTGCGTCGAAAAATTATATCTAGATCATATCGAATTCATATACCATAGTAGAATGTTCCACTTCCACATTATTAGTGTGTTAATAATTGAATTTTTGATAGATCTAGATAATAATTTTTGGAATTCAACTTGGATGACGGAGTGTATAGCAGATTCGGTAGAAATCCAGCCGTAACCGTGCACGTTCACCTTCACCACTCTACCGTGTCCACCTGTTACAAACACTCTACACTCACTAGTCAGTAGTCACCATGCCAGCCAAACATTCCCCTACCAGCAGATAAACCCTAAATAAATCTCGCATCTACAATTCTACACAGCATTTCAATCCGTTATCCCACTCCAAAGCTAACATCGGCGAATTCTCAACACTCTCCATGTCAGAACGGTACACCATTCCTCAATTTTCACTTCCGCTCTTTCTTTTTTCCTTAACTAATGTCTACTCATTGATTGTATGCGCATTATTTATGATACGATGTGGTTACTCATTTCGAATGTACAATTTTGTTCGATATTCGGATCTCTCGGTGATAATATGTGATCCTGGTTAACACTGCAAATGTCTAGATACTGTATGTTTGCTTAATGCTAATGGATGATGGCTGCTTTTGTACTGTCACTATGTTTCTGTTATGCAAATGAAATGAAGGTTGATCGGTTGAGATTTGTTATGCTCGGTTTCACCTTAGATATGGAGGTTGAACTTTTGTTAGGAGGACTTGCGATTTTGAGTTCGATTCAGTTAAGAGTTTGGCAAAATAATTTAGATGCAAATATGCAAGTTATAGGTTCTGGATCATGGCCCATGGGTATGCTTTTTATGATAATCAGCTGTGATGATGTTGAGACTCTCAAATCGTTACATATGCAACAACAACAGGGCAGGTTTAGCTGGGTGGCATCTAGACCAATCACTTTACTCGCATGCTCTATTTTGCTGCTGTTGACCATTAGTGGAAAGTTGAATGCATTTGATTGAAATTATTTGCTGTTAGCAAAAATGCTTCGCAGTCTCGTCATTTACCATAGGTAGCAACATGAATGCTGTATAAGATTCTTAATGACATTTTTCCTCTCCAGGAGTCTTTGCAAGTCTTTTGTGAATGGAGCTTGTGCAAAGGGAGATCGGTGTCCTTTCTCGCATGACTTTGAGGCCCCTCCACCTAAGAATGTAAGTCTCCGTCTGATCAAGTTGTGCTGAAAGGATGTTGTCTATGTTCAGCCTTTTCAAGTAGATTTTGTCTGTATAGGTTTCAACTTTCAGGTAAGTAGATGTTGTGATCATTAGTGGAAAATGAGTTGCCTCTCTCCTCGCAATGATAACAGAGATTTTACATTCAAACTAAGCTGTAGTTACAATCACTGTCTGACTTTAACAGAATTGAATTGCACATACCTCAATAATTGCATATACTTGCACTTTGCAAAAACCTTGCTTTAGAGTCTATGTACTACTCAATCGTCCCAGGGAGTGCTATTAATTGCTCTGCTCTTTAATTCTGTTCTGGAAAAGAGTGTCTCCTAATTAGAATGTGATCATCTTTTAAAAACTGCAACCCCTTGTTGCGTTCTTCCTTCATCTGATGGCCTGCTCAGATCATTACCCTATAACCTCGATTTATTGCAGCACACGGTTAGGCCTGACTCATCATCACGGAATGCAAGATTTGGTTTAGGCAGCTCAAGATATCCGAATATGGATGAAGAGGATGAGTCTGATGAAGATGATGATGATGGAATGGCTGCCTTTGCCTTTCAATCAATGCTGCGGGAAGCATCAGCATTTCCTGATTTATATGGCCCTGATATTTGTGATCTTGCTGGGAAAATAGATAATCCTGATTTGCGTGCTATACAATTGTTGGTTCACCACCTCTATCATCCCCATCCCAGCGCACCAGTACATTCTCGTCATGGTTAAGACAGTGAGGAAGCCATACAGAGTATATAATGTCAGAGTATGGTCCAGGTGCATTTAGGTAATTCCAGTGAGGATGCATGGTATTTCTTTGAGGTTCTCCTGACTGAAGGTTGATGTCCAGAATAGACTTTTGTGGAGTAAACTAATTTCTTGTTTCAAGTACTGATGTGAAGTCTTTGTTGTGATATATTTTGGCTCAAGACCTAGTATTCAGTAAATTTCTGCCAGACTTCATTTTTGGTTTGCTAACTTTTGTTTGCTTGACAACGAATATTGTTGCATTGCATGTTTCTGGTCGAATTCAAAGTAGAATGTGGTTGTTTTGCTCCTCCATATATCTGTAATGTGTTGATGAATGTGGTCGACTCTGTTTTACACTTTTACTTGTTGCAGACTGGAGTTTAGATCTGACACTCTGCAAAATGCAGTAGAGAGAATGAGATAAGAGAGTTCATACTATCAATGTTCAATGTGAGAAATTAGAAATCGTTTCATTTCCTCGTGGAGTAGAGAGGTTACTACATCATCGGAGAATAGAATTGCTTTTTGGAAGTTGTTCTAAGATATGGCATTTCATGTTCTTGTAGACCAGATCTTTGAGCGATATGACGAAAATGAAAGAAACTTGCTTTATTGATGAAAGAAACAACTATTCAGAAACTTGTCTTATTGATGAATAATTGAGAAGCGAGACTAGTTGATAGGATCTGAAACTGAAAGCCTGCACATACAGGCAAATACACGCCAACTCAACGAAGTTTGGAGAGTAAAATCAAGTAGTACATAGACAAGAATAGTTATCTTATTCTAGGGACACTTGAGCTTTCCACCATGAGTCTTCATCTCTGCGTAGCATTTGCCACATTTCTCTTTGTTTCCGAAGTGGCCTGGAGGAACGCAATGGCATCTCGTACAGCATGTCTTGCAGGCTCGCATACATCTTTTCCAGTAATAGTGTTTCTCGCATCTCACCAAACACAAAGGATGGCAATCTTCCATAGTTTTTGGTGGTTGCTTGGAAGGAGGTGGTGGTGCCTTGTATACCGGAAGTGGTGGTGGCGGCGGCGATTTTGCCACCCCTACAACAGGTGCAGGTGAAATTGCAGTTCCACTCTGTTTACACAAAGAGACGACGACATGTAAGATTTGAAAGTCAATAAGAAAATATGAAGTTCATATTAATTATTATAACAGGCTAAGAGCAAGCAAGCAAGCTAGACAATATGCATGTGTAATAGTTGATGTATGTACCTTGGTGTTAACTAGAATGAAGCATGAGAGCAAGAAGAGCATAATACTAGCTTTAAGAGCCATTTTGAAGACTTGGTGATGAATGAAGACTAGAACAATGAGGAGGTATATATAGAGCTAGACCTGGACCTGGAATTAATAACTCATGATTGGAATTGTTAATTACTACTTCTAAGATGTTAACAGCATATGACAGGCTTGGGTTTCGAAATTTGTAAGCAACCATTAAAGATTCAAATTGACTTGACTACACTGTTACACAATAATAAACCAATGCATACGACTCTAGTTGTAATTAAAATTGGAGATAATTAATTTGTTACACGAAGGAATTTACTTAGTAACCGCCGGAGTATAGGGTTCTAGAGGGAAGCAGATGAGTGGAATGCTAACACCCATAGATTGGGTTGTACAAGGGTTTTGCAATAAGTATAATAATATATGTAGTATTTGTAAATCGTAAATTGAGGGGCTGATTGGCCAAACATTTAAATATTTCAATTTGGTTCGATGAACATTGATTTGACCTAAAATAAACTTTAAATACCCCCATTTCAATTTCATTCCAAATACAATTTTACTAAAATCTCAATCAAATGACCATTTGAGTGTCATGCCAATCAGCATCAAAAATTAGACACAGTCCGGTCCCGTGGAGGTTTAGGGTTGGTAGTGGAGATTGTGTTATCATAATATGTCCTCGGAACTTGAACCTGACACCCACGTGCTGAAGCGTAAAATATGTAAGAATAGGTAGCTTTGAGAAATGCAGTGGGATTTTCTTGGAGCCATGAATTAGGTGTATGTGTATGTGATCTAATTAGCCGGTGCACTTAGATTTTATGAGACTAAACTAGTCAACTGCATCAATTCTGGAAAAGGACAAGAGTGTAGCTTGCACATGATCAGCTGCTTCTTAGCAACTTCACAATGTATATTGTTGCACAAATTAATTACTTACGTGCACTATTTGTTTCCAAGGTAAACTATATTACAGACATGGTGCAGGTCCATTGCACAGACTTACAACCCCACCCCAGTAAACATACCAACCTTATCCTCATCCATAATCTATACCAGCGAAGGTGTCTATGTTCTGCACCGACGAGACCAGATGCCAAAATCTATGTACCCTAGAGGCCCAGACCTCTCTGCACACCAACGATAGAAGCCAAAAACCATTACTCCCTATGTCCCTTGTCTTAGTTCCATGGATCGAAGATAAATAACACGAAAATGAAATAATATATGGCACCGTCTTTCAATAAAAAACGAATATGATGTATATGCTTGCACAATTTTCTTCAGACAATTATATACCCTCACCAACGGTGGTTGTAGCCTGTAGGGAGTTAAGAAAAACGTTTGTTCATGTATAGAACGGAAGAATCAAACAACTAATCGCACAAATTAGCTGCCCTTGACGAGCCAAACAAATCAATGGGTATGGTAGAATGATGCAGCAAGAGAAGTAGAGAATGGGGTTTTTGGTGTGCCGTTTCTCTTCAACTACACCATCTACTTCTACTAACACCACTAGCTAAATGGACTAAAAGATCTGCCATCGAGTTGCTTCCCATGTAGCCAAAAATGTACTTCGACTATCTGGAACAACTAGTTAGCTGCCTAATCTCCTGGAGCAAGGTCATGTGCCTCCATATCTCCCTGGGGGTCGTATCCAGACAAGAGAATACTCATAGAGTTCGTAAATAAAGATATCCTTCGTTGATCCAGTTGATAGTCAGACGGAGGGAGGGCTAAAAAGACATGCCTAGAGTTCTGCATTAATATCAGTTTTTCCATACACATATTCCCCATTCATAAAAGTCCGGTATTCGTTTTAAGCTATACATCATGCACCCGCCAGAGCAGAATCAACATAAAAGGATCCATCGTATGGATATTGCAACTGTTAATCCACGCGTTAGTCCAATTTAAGGAAGATTACTTTATGCCTAGAATTGTGTAGTTCTTCTGAATGATGATTAGTTGTGGGTGCCTGGGTGGTGCATCCGATGGGAGCCGGCCGGTAAGATCTCTTTGTTGAAAAATGATTGATTTCGTGCTTTCCAAAAGATCGAAGGGAGATGATGACTATCTAGTTGCTTTGGACTATCAGAGGGATGTGAAGCATGACTTCATCGAAGGAGAGATGGTTTTTTTGGATGGTACTCCCTCAGTCCCAAGGTCTCCATCTGTCCCAAATAACTTTATATATTAAAATTTAATAGTAGAAATGTAATTTTATTAGAAGGTTTGGATTGTTATTATTTATTAGATGTGTGGTAGATTTCTTTCTTAGTAATATATGAAATTTACTAGATGATTAAAAATGATACGAATTAAAAATATAAATATATTAAATTTTATGGGACGAAAGGAGTAAGAAATATCAATTAGCATAAAATTGCAAAGAAAATCACGACCCAAAAACTCGATTCATCTCATATTTGTACCTTCAACTTCCTTACCACTCGGCCACCTTATTAATCTCAATGATTGCATTTGCAATCCTCTATAACATTTCAATGCGACATCGTGAGTGGAATGTAGCTCGTCACCAATGCATGACGCGCCACGCGCGCGTCATGCACGCCCCGTCATTCAATGACGTATGCAATTTCAAATGCAAATAATTTGACAAATATAAATGCAAAAATAAGTAAAAATTATCAACGAATTCATCTGCAAATAGATATTAGACTTGACTATATTTTAACCATCCATCTCGAACTCATTTTATTTCTTGATTAAACTTAAAATTGTAAAACGATTTCTAAAAATATAATTTTATTAATTTCAAATTCTAAATGCTCTTATAATCTGTTAAATATATCTTTAAAAAAATAAAAAAGTATTTAAAAAAAAATTATAACGACATTATAACGCATCACCGATACGACAAAATCTCGTAACTAAACTCGCCACCAACAGGTGATATCGTTAGGAATTGGTCACGAATGCAAGTGATTAACCTTATTTAAACACAAGTACAAGTACACAGAAGGTGCCAAAATGCGATATTGGAAGGTTAAAAGATGGAATCGATTTTGAGTATTAACAGAAAAAGAAAGAGTGAATTGATGATAAAGAAATGTGAATTAGCTGCTTAAACCAACCGTCTGTTAATAAATCTTCACTGTTCATCTTCATCCTATTATCCCTCCCGCGAAACCATGGCAACTCTTTCGACCTCCCCAAACCCTAACAATAATCCCAATTCGATCTCCCCAATGCTTCAACCGTACCTCGATCAGCAACACCAACACCAAATCGACACCCCCGATAACTCCGTTTCCGTTTCCCCTTCCTTCTCCGAAACCGATTCCTACTCCACCCTCACCAGCCCCACCCTACAACCTCCCTCGAAGCTTCTCCACCTATCTTTCAACCAAGACTACGCCTGCTTCGCCACCGGAACCGATCACGGCTTCCGAATTTTCAATTGCGACCCTTTCAGTCAGCTATTCCGTCGGGACTTTCAAGGTCAAGGAGGTGGAATTGGAGCTGTTGAGATGCTGTTTCGCTGCAATATATTGGCGTTTGTTGGTGGAGGGGATTCGCCGCAGTATCCGGCTAATAAGGTTATGATTTGGGATGATCATCAGAGCAGGTGTATCGGTGAGCTGTCGTTTCGGTCGGAAGTTCGTGGTGTTCGGTTACGGAGGGATAGGATTGTTGTGATTCTACTGCAGAAGATTTTCGTTTATAATTTTGCTGATTTGAAGCTTGTGCATCAGATTGAGACTATTACGAATCCGAAGGGGCTGTGTGCAGTTTCGCAAGTTGCGGGGAATTTCGTGTTGGTTTGTCCGGGTTTGCAGAAAGGGCAGATTAGGGTGGAGCATTACTCTTCCAAGAGGACTAAGTTCTTTATGGCGCATGATTCGAGGATTGTCTGTTTTACGCTCTCGCAGGATGGGAATTTCGTGGCTACGGCTAGCAGTAAGGGGACTCTGGTTCGCATTTTCAATACTCATGATGGGAGTTTGTTGCAGGAGGTATTACTGATTTAGATTTTATCTGTTCATGACATTGTATTGGTGTAGAGTATCCTTGTTAATTATGTAATTCAAGAATGTTGTGAGCAGCCCATTATGTTACTAAAGTTAACAGGATTTCCCCGGTAGTTTTACGGTCATAGATGAGGTTTAGTGTTGATATTGTAGTGATAGTGTATGTATGTACGGATTGCACATCTGGTGTTAAAATTTGGGTAATATTACGTTTAGATTGAGCCCCAACACATTCCAGCACCCACACCTCTTTTAGTTGCTACATTTTTTCTCCATCCTGCCTTGAATTTATTACTTGAATCTGTAATGTGAACTATATGAAAAGATAAAAACGGCTTTGGCTTCTGTTACTCTCTTTAGCATTGAGCTTCTTTATTTACACATTATA
>JAYMSP010005000.1:0-14727 GCA_036897095.1 Plantago elongata
CCCCCCCCTTCCTTTTACCTTCATTCTATATTATAATATTATTGTATTAATTTTAAAAGGACCAAATTATGCATACCTTGGAAGCAGGCGTGCTAGAGTGTTATAGAAGATTTCTTGAGACTTAACGTAGAATTCTCTATTACATTAAGTTTAATACTCTTACATAGACTATATGATTACAAGCTCCCGCAAGCACCGGAAGTGAGAGTAAGAGAAGGAAGGCTGTCACTAGAACGGACCATTTATGTTAGATTTTATAAAATAGATTTGATTTATAATAATTAAAAAATATGTGGTGAAATTCGAAATTGTTAAGATTTATTTTATTTACAATTTCATTCATTAAAATTTTAAAATTTCAATGAGACACGTGTCACGTAATTAAACTGTCACATGTCACGAGGTATCAAAATTGGACACAATGTCAACTTAAGATACTAAAATTAGACGGTAACAACCAAGATATCTTTTTAAAAAATGTCACAACTTAGGATACCATACCGTTTCGAATTTTTCCCCTACTTTTATTATTTCTTGATTTGACTAACATTGAGTAATTTAAGCCTGGTAAATTTTAACTATTTCATCTTTCAAGAAGAAAATTATGTTCAAAGATGATCAATGTAAGCCCACAAGAATAGAATTATGGAGTGTAGTAATGAATTTGGATGAGCCAAACTGACTGCAAATTATCTGCCAAATCTTGTATTAACCAAAAAAACCCTTGTATTAGCAAGTAAAGGCTTACACACAGCCTGTACATCAATCCTTCATCCCACAGCTTACCTTCATCTCCAACCTTGTAAAGTTCAGACTTTGGAATTTGATGATTGTTGCATATAGTCATGTTAAGGCTCTGTAGCTAGCGTTTTGACTGCGTATACGAGCTGTCAGGAGTTGCTTGGTGAACATGGCTTCGACATATTGTTCATCTGTAACAAATAACAAGGATACAAATGAAATCAAGTACTAACTTTGGCTTGACATTCTATAAACCAAACTTATTGCCTCCAACCTATATTCTTATTTACATGCCAGAAAACCAAGCTGAATTTTGTGAGACTCATCATTTGCAGTTTCGCACTCGTCTCTGACAAGTAGCATGACAACACCAGATATCTGTCTCACTACAGAGTTCATCTGTGAGGTTTTTAGAAGCAGTCCTGCTATCGTATTACATGCTTAGCCTCACCATTCAAGGTACCTGACTCATGCATCAATGAGCAGTAAAGAGTCACAGACTCCCTGAAGTTCTCGGCCAAGCGATACAGATACATGCTTACAGATTAATCTCTAGTAAATATTGCTACCTCTAAACTGATAGCTCATTGTCATCTCTGCTTGGTCTCCACTTGCGATCAAAGACATTCCTGTTCTCTACCACATTAGAGGGTCCTAGTTTCTTGTCAATAAGATCCAGCAATTCTTTCAAGCCAAGACCAGTTACAGCAGATGTTCTGACATTACATTCAGACTGAAACTCACGAGAAGACTTGATTTCTTGTATCCCCGAAGTTTCACATCCAACAGAGCTAGCATCATAGTCAAATGAAGACTCTTCTTCCTCACAAGAAAGCCAGCCATCAGATTCGCCAACTTGTTTATGAACAATGTTATCTTCTGCATGTCCAGATAACTCAGTCTCATTATGTTCATCAATGTCACTTGAAGCGGACAACTGGTTGGATGCAGCATCTGCATCTGCATCTTCATCATCACAGCAGTTGCTATCATAATCTTCATTGGCTGCTTCAATGACATTGAGTTCCTTACCTTCAAGATCAACCTGGGGAATTGTTGAACAACAAAGTCAACCAATCATGTTATTTCAGTATATGTTAGACAATGGAAACAAGGGGGGAATGCGAAACATCTAAAATTAGTATTGAAATCCAAGAACAGACAATCCACAATCAGATTGTGTACCTTATTCCAAACTTCAATCATATTCTGGAGCTTCTCCTGAGAAACTCCTAATTTCTCCAGAACTTGCATGACGGCTACTCGGTGATCATCAAGATCCGGAGAGCTAGAGTCCAGTACATGCTGCAGAATTTATAATCTCTCAATACTCGAATTGCATTTACTAACTTTTCCAGAATCACAAAGACATTAGGTAGCCATACCACAAGGAGGTCAGCTTCAACAACCTCTTCTAAGGTTGCATGAAAAGCTTCCACTAACTGCAAAATGAAATACAGGTGACTAAACTAAACAAGAATATTCCTAAAACTAAGAGTACATTTTTTAACATTAGGCTACCTGAACAGGGAGATCTGAAATAAACCCAACAGTATCACTGAGTAGTACTTCTCTCCTGAAATTAATGTTCAGTAAATCATTAGCAAAGAATATCAGAGTCTGAAAAATGGGTTAAGACATAAGATACTAGTAACATACCCAGATGGAAGAACTATGCCACGAAGCTTTGGATCCACGGTTGCAAACAATCTGACATAAAAACATATTGAGGCTAGAAAGTAGAAACCAGACCAAGTGTATAAAACATATATTATAATCAAGTTAATGAGCAACGATAAGAACTATTCCTGCTTACCGCTCATCACAGTACATATAGCTGTTTGAAAGTGCACTGACCAATGTAGACTTGCCCTGGACAATGTTCAGAAAGTAAACAACTGATCTCATTGTACTATGAGAAGTTATAGGAAAGAGTCGTCAGTTTGAGCTACCCACCGCATTTGTATAACCAACCACAGCAACAGTAGCAATATCATGCCCTGGTCTTTTTCGAGCAGCTCGCTGCGTGGCGCGAGTTCTTCTAACTTCTTTTATTTCAGACAGCAACTTCTTCCTCCGATCAATAATTCTGAAAAAAGTATACATTTCATTAAAGTTATGTTGGTATATGAGCAAATCCAGAGAAAACAAGCTAACTGAACTTGCTAGATTAGCAAATATAAAAAAGAAAATCATGAAACATTCTGAAAGAAATATTATTCTGTACAAGAATCACGGCAGAATGTATGGATCATCATTTGCAATGCCAAAAGCAAATTCATTTAGTGACTTCGTGGATGAGAAGGCAATTGAGTAATAAAAAAGAATTTATCTTCATGATTAATAGATTAGCAGACCTTCTGCGCTGAAGCTCAAGTTCAGTTTCACCAGCCCCACTGGCAAATCCAATCCCTCCACTCCCTCTCCTGAAAATCAAGAACAAGAAAGTGATAAGTGATCATGTATGTGCTACTTGAAAGAAACATGAAATTTATTTTGCATCACGCATCTAGTTCTCTAAACATTCACATGTTTTTTCAGAGGAAATAATACTGCAATTATGATTATCTTTCTTTCTATATGTGGCTTAGAAGTGCATAATAAGTATATAATTGATCAACTTAGCTCACCCTCTGGCACTAACAACCTCTGCTTCTCCCATTTCTCCAAATGTTGAACGTCCCCCAGGACCCCGAACTCGAACAAGCCTATTTCTCTTGTACATCAGAGCTGCTAACTCAGCCTGTGAACATATAAAAGAATAGTGTCAGCGTTGACTATCATCCGAGTTGTAAATGTATAAATAATGCAGTAGAATTGCATATTGCCTGAAGTTTAGCTTCCTTTGTCTGAGCATGAGCATTAAAGATCTCTATTATCAAAGCTACACGATCCAGAACAGGCTTCTCCCAAAGCCTCTGTCAAAGAATGTAAACAGGATGTAAGTATAATGGTAAATGTCATGAAAATCAATACCCAAAGCAACTATTTCTTTCCAAGTGAAGACTACAGATCACCAAAAAAAAAAAAAACTTACTTCAAGATTCCGCTGCTGAGTGCCACTAAGAGTAGTATTCACAAAAACAGCATCCACCTCATCCTGTCAGTAAACAAAAATACACAGCCAAACTTATTGCAACCACGTCAGTTCTACAATACTCATCTTTTCCAGTGCAAACATGAAACACCTACCTTTGTTTCCAAATTGTTTATATGGCATTTAATAGTGCTCACTGTGCCGGCCCCAAAAAAAGTATCTGTTACATCATATAAGTATGCACGCATTAGTTCTACCAGCCATTTTCCGTCTCCATGATCATTAAAAGGGATAGACACGTCAAAACAACAGTGGCTCATGTCAAACATTATCTGAAGTGGATTAGTCTTCCAAATCAACGAAAACTGTCTCTCATAGTCTCATCCTTAATACCCAGACATCTGTAGCATGAAACTTACATAGTCTTATTTCTGGATTCAATAGCTACTACAACATTTCACTACTATATAAAAGGATACTACCAAAAAAATCAAGCAAGTAGCAATGTCAAGCAAAACATAATCTAGGTTAGCAGATTCCGAATCCGAATTCCATTTCTCGCAATTCACCTACCTTATCACTTATCAGCTAGGTTACTAAAATCTTCATTGATCAGCTCTATTCAGCTTTCAATTTCAACTACATACACTTACCAAATAGTTTATTTCCTAAACATAGCCAAAATAGGGCAGGTACGCAAAGTAGATATCACAATCGACATTTACGAACCGGCTCGAGGATGACGGGCCAACGGATTCTGAACAACCAGGTGATGTGGTATCTCCTTGTTCAGGAACTTGGTCTGGTATATACCATCGCGCTGTTCCTCGAGTGAATTGGCGAGGTTCAATGCCTCTTCTAGCTTGGATTTGAGCTTGGACTCGGGTCGGATCTTGGGCTGGACAACGAAGAGCCGTGGTGGGGCATCCGGATCTCTATTGGATTCATCACTTGCAGTATTGTTAATCTCGCGCTGACGAAGTAGAGCTGGTGATTGGGAGAAGTGGGAACACAATGGAGGATATCTGATTGGGTTTGACGGGTTTAAGAGGGGTTTCAGAATTCTGAGCATTTCATCAAACACCTTGTGCGTGTTTGTTTCAGATGGGGAAGACAGACAGTTTAACGGAGGGAATATTACGGTTTAGATGATGGATTGGCAAATTAAAATGGGAATGTTTAAGGGGTTCAAATTGATATTTAAATAACAGTCCATCAAATTGATATTTAAATATCGATTTGAATTGAAACCGTCAATTCAAATTTATATTTAAATATATTTTTTGTTGACAATTCAAATCGCGTACCAATCAGCCCCCAACTGTTAATAATCTCTACCATATCCGATCTAACCATACTATCAAACCCGTATCATAATCGAACTAGAACATTTTGTTCCGGTCTAACCGTGCCATCAAACCCCCATACTATAATGGGGTAAATCAAACTCAGAACACTTTTACAAAATGCAAGTCTCTTTGGGACGAACCATGAATGTTTGGGCTATCATGGTCCGAGATAACTTTTAATAAGGAATTATATCGTGAACATTAGGTCAGAATCAATCTAATAGTTGTCCTCAAACTCTTTTAGAGTACATGTTCACCCTTATTTGCAACTTATCACTTGGTTCTTTTATACGTATTGATATTGTGCTCATTTTCACTTTGTATGTTTCTTTTGGACATCATTTTTACAGTACTACTAGTACAATTTAATCTGCCAATATGATGGAAATTTGATTTTAGATTACATATTGTGCTCATTTTCATTTTATATGTTTCTTCTGGACATCATTATTACATAACATTTTAATCAACCAATATGACCGAAAATGCTGAATTTGAATTCAAAATTGACATTTATCTAACACCTGGTGTTAGATAAATAGATGATACAGTAGGGTTCCCAATTGGGAGATTGTACAATAAATAACTGCATAGTATAGATGTCATGCTTTTACAGTCTTTGGCAATCATCTATCGTCTCCTTTCCTCTTCGACCCGGCTCTTTTACCATGCTTTGAGGCCTGAAACAAGGTCACAATTGCAGGTGTGATTATACTTATAATTATTGTAGCTAACCTAACATGCCAAGGCCATACTCCAACTGCAAACTAAAAAACAATCAAAAAATTCTGCCAGCAATCTCTAGGAGAAGACTTATCATACAAAATTAAACATGCTAAAGCCAAAATATTTAAATTTAAGGTATGCAACAATATTTTCAAAATCCAGGTTTAGCATAGGCTAGAATCGTCGCTGTCAATCGTATGTGAAAACCCCAATATTCCAGCTCATATGATATTGCACCCATAATGCAGAAAGTGGTAAAAAAGGTGGATCATCTACCCAGAACTGAGCGTATTAATTAATTATTTACCTCAGCTGAAAATGTTTTGAGAGGATCTTTGCTTCTTTTTAATTTTCTTTTCAATCCTTTTGGACCTTTTCGAGGTTTAGAACCATTAATGCCCATGGCAGCTCTAGTAAGCTGTACCATTTTGCTCGCTTCTTGTGTGGCTGGGTCCAACAGGTAATCTGGTACATCACGCAGGTGGCGTGCAGGAGCCTTCTTGCTCAGAGATTTATCGTGTTTCAATAAGTCTGCTCAAACGTAGAATAGTCATCAGCAAGCGTCAAACAAACAAGTAATTTGATCTAGATATTGATAGTGAGCGTAGGTTTACCCAAGTCCCTGGGGTTCTCTTTGAAATGAGCTTTCAACCTGAAAAGATTCAAATAAATGGACATCTTATTAGTTGGGGCTAATTGACAACAGATTACGCTATCTTATGCATGCAGTCTCTTTAGTAACATCATTTATAATTTAATTGTTGACAACAGCTCATCAGAAGAGAACTCACTTTTCAGAATTGAGAATCTCATTTCTTAGATCCTGTGCACGTGATTCTCTGACTGCAATTTTAGTTATGCTCCTACCAACATCCTGTAATTTAGGCAATGTTTATCACTCTTAAGCAGCAGCAAATCAAAATTGAAATACCAGAACAGAAGAATATTATGGAATTCCAGACTCTGAAGTACCTGCTTCTCTTTCAAAACTAATCCAGGACTATATATGAAAATCAAGCTACACTATACCATGGGCATAACTATTCACACACTGGGTTTTGTTTCCACTCATATATGAAAATTTGAAAATACTACCACATTTTAGGTGCGGCAGAATCCCACAACTTACACGTGGGGTACCACAGTGAGGCGACATTAATTGTTGGGGGGAAGATGTGTGCGTGTGAGAGGTGTAAAAGCAAGTTCCATAAGTTATATGAAACATCAACAGAAATATCCCATGATAAGATCCTTCACTCTTCACCCTTTAGAGGCAAACTCAATGTGACTACTGACTCGTGTATTTGATAGTGGGAAGTGAAAGAGGTAGTGCTACTAATACAAGGTTATTAATACACTTTCACTTCAATATCCAACTTGTGAATGCAAGCTTTTGCTTGTGCTGCCTAATGAGATTCCCATTTACCTCTGCTCTGTAGCGCAAGGCCTCTACGGCATCTTTACCAAGCAAACGAAATGGAGCAATATATTTCAGTTCTTCAGAGTCATCTTCGCCAATAAGGCATTTTATCTCTTCAAAAACATCCAACTCCTCTGGCGATACCTATTGCAAGAGGAAGAAGCCCATGAGCATGTTACAATCCAATAGTGAAATGAATTTATAGTCTAGTAAACAAATAAAGTGAATTTAGATGAGCAAAGTCTCATCTTTTTTGCTGATAAACTTGTAAAGTACAATATATTCTGAAGAGTCAAATATTTTCTGCAGTAAAAACCCAAGTTTAATCATTAACTTACAAGAGACACAGAAGCACCGGTATTATACGCTCTTCCAGTACGTCCAATTCGATGCACATACCCCTCAGCAGTTAGTGGCATCTCAACATTTAACACCTAAATAAAGTTTAAAAAACCAATTAAAGACGGACATTTATCTCATAAAACTGAAAATAAACAATATCTGGTCGTGAGAGAAAAAAATACAACTAGAGTAAGTTTAATAAATAAATACTACACCATAGCAAAAGAATAGAGAACAAGTATATCAAGCAAATTCAAAAAAGACACTCAGAGGAAGTTTAATAAATATATACCGCCATAGCAAAAGAAATAGAGAACAAGTAAATCAAACAAATTCAGTGTCAAGTTTCCAAGAAATCAACTCAGTGGGTAGGTGGATTTTGCCATGTTCTTCTCCCAGTAGATTGTGAGTTGTGACAAAAGCAGTTAAACGCAATGTAGAAAAATTCCCAGATCCCAATACGAGAGACTCATATTTCATGCCCCAATGAGAGAGGGGGGGGGGGGGGGGGAGGGAAGAAAGAAAAAAACTATGCTTATCACTACAAAATTGTGTTTCCCTCCTTCCATAGGATTATAATGTGCACTTGCTCAAAAAATGGCAAATGAGTTTGGCATATCGAATGAACTCTTCCATGTCAAACTCAGTCATCCATATTCGATTGGATGATATCAGTGAGGATCTAACAACTATGTTTGTCTGAGTCAGGCTCGTTATCAAGAATTGCCTAGTGTTACGTACAATAAGGAAGCCTCGTGAAGCAATCAAAGTAGTAAACAACTACAACATATACATGGAGGAAGGCATGATGCCAACAGTGATAAAAAAGATTCATTCCATTCGAGTAGGCATAAAGAATCTTGATCCAACATAAAAATTTAATCATCATGCTCTGTTATGTATTTAATATTGTAATTAGTCACGTGAGTTGTGAACATAATATTTATTAGAAAAGAGAGCATCAGCTCACCGTGTACACATTTTTGAAGTCTATTCCTCTTACAACACCAAATTCTGCATCTAATTTCCGCTTGGGGTGCTTTTTAGATCTTTTTTTAATGGAACGACTTTCCTTGTCATCCTTCTCCTCTGTTGATTGATTGTCATCAGTTGCAATGAGGTAATCAAATAGACCAGCACCAAATGCCTAGGTAAGCATATTAAAGCAAATAATTAAAAATGATACCGATCATATCATGAGTAAGGCTCAAAAAATGAGTCATGGTACCAAACTATTTGACTAAACCAATTGAGTAAACTGCAATCCACTTACCTCAATGATATGCTGACGAGAATTTTGTGGCAGCTCGGCATTCAAAACTGCAGATTTAATCCCAAACTGGATGAACCGGAGCAACAATCAGCATCATGAACATAAGATATAAGTACAGCCATAGGCACATTGTAAGCCAATTTACCTGTTCAAGGAACAACTTCAGCCTAAAACTCATATCAATAGAGTTGGTAAAAATCAACACTTTCTTTTGAACAAGGTCCAACTTCAGAAGGGCGAGGGTGTAAAGAAGCTTGTCTCGAGCATCACATGAGATCTATACAGAAAAACATCAAAGAGTTGAATACAGCAAAAGCTTTGTTATCAACAAATTAGAGCTACCAGAGAATTTTGTGAATTTGACATCTTAGTAATGAAAAAGAAAATAAGTTTATTTTACCAAAGGAGAAAAAATCAATATCCAATAACTGACCAACTAGAAAGATATCACTATACTGAGGAAAGAGAGAAAACTTTACATAAGACTGTTGAACACTCCTTGGGACAATATCATCCTTCAGCTCAACTTCCGGTAAAGTTAAAATGTGAGGATTATGTAGAACTAGCGTTTTTAGCTTGTCAACATCAGCACTGCATTATATATATGATAAATAAAAAGAGTAAGAAAATAAGCTTAAAGTTGAATAAAACTGCAACCAGAAATTGAAGTAAATACTCACCCCATGATAAAAGGGTAAAGTTTTCTTTAGATATTTATAGAAGCTTCAGGTCTATTGGAATACCACTATCTGATAATTTGATGAATTAATTATAGCATACAAGAAATAAAAGTGAGCTACGAAACAAGAAAATACAATTTTGGGAATCAAGCCAATTCCCAGCCTATCATAAAAACAGAATCAGGCAAGATAGTTTCTCTAACTTCTCGAATGAATGCAAGAACTAGATTTAGGAGAGCACATACACGGTATCACAATAAACAGTAAAAAAAAAGTCAAAATAGTAATTTTTAATCTGGATATAAAATGCTGCTCTTAAGTATTTCTAACTGTCTAAGCATATTATCGAGCATACCTTGATGTAGCAGACATCAGAAGGCATTGGCAACGCTTTGGTACATGAGATGTAAGAGCTTTTAAATCATCCTCATAACCATATGACAAGAGAAGATCTGCCTGATTCAAGAAGAACAAAACATAGATAGTTACGTAAGAAAACCAATCCATATTAAATTTACCAAGATAACGAATTTCTTATTCATGCACTCTGAACTCACTAAGAAACACATATGCACATGTAAATCCAAGTCATTTTCTAAAGCAGTTGAGGTCAAATTTGTTACTGCCAGCCCATCATTTAGAGCCAAGCATTCTATATTGGAACAGGCACTCAACACATAATTCTACAATATTTACTTTCCAGAACATCCTCTATTACGCATCAAATTCTAAATTTCTAGAAAATACTTCACACATTGTTGAAGTTAACAACATTTCCACAAACTATACACTACTCACAGTTTAAACACCCCATGTCAGCAGACACATGCAACTTGTTCTTTTATGAGTACGTGTTTAGGGGCTTGGCGACATATCTTAGGCCCGATGAATAGCATTTTTACATGAGTATGCAAGTTCTGATTTTTTCTTGGTATTGATTCAGCTGTATTATAGGTATATAGAGAGGATAGTTAGAAATAAAAGGTGAAAGACTACATTAGTTGAAATAGGTCTTTAAGTGCACTTATGAGTCAGTCACTTTAGATGATCAAAATGACAAGCAACAATTACAGCTCAAGTTTACCACAACCCTTAAAAACGAATAATATGCAACAATTACAATTAGATGATCAACATGATGAGCACTATGCAACAATTACAACAATTACGAGCAATATGCCACAACCCTTAAAAATGAATCATATTCATGAATTAAAACCAGGAAGATAAAGTGAAGAAGAAAAAACAATGAAAAACAGACCTCATCGAGAACCAGGGTGGATAGCGATTCTTGAAGAGCTTTAGCTTGAATTATCCCTTTCGACAGGCATGATTGTACACAAGCAGGTGTTGATATGACTATATCTGGAGATCCGGCAAGAGAAGCTTTCTACATTTACATTTCAATATATCCAATATTAAAAAAGAGTACAAAAAGTTATCATGACATCTCAAATTACTAATAGAGTTATAATGCACTAAATTCCGATATAGAAGTTCTATCAATAAGAACAAAGTTTACAAACCATGTCAGACACCGACATGGTGCTCGTCAACTGAACAACCTTCAGTTGCACTCTGCATAGCTCAATCAATGACGTAACCTCGGCATAAACCTGAATGCAAAACAAAAAAATTCTCAATCACTAACACAACAAATTCCTCCTGAGCCCAATCTATTGCATTGAGGAGACACACACCTGTTGGCATAATTCCCGAGTTGGGACAAGAATAATCGTAGAAGGAGCAGCATTCTTCGAAGAAATGGAATCTGTAAGTAGCTTATGAAGCAGTGGAAGCAGATAAGCTAAGGTTTTGCCCGACCCTGTTTTAGCTTTCGCAACTACATCTTTCCCTTCCTACACCAAATAATCACAATGCATATGACGATTAAATTAACTGCACAGACACTGATGTATCTACACAAGTGAAGCTGAAATCAATTGAACTTCTCAAGTAACGATTAAGCTACAGAAACACAAATTGAAGTTCGCAGATTAAGAATCAAGCTGCATAAACACAAATTGAAGTTTGCAAATTAAGAATTAGGTTGTGTTATTTCAACAGTTAAGTTCAGCTCGGCTTAATCTTAGTTCAGTTCTTAAGCTACAGAAACACAAATTAAGCTGAAATCAAACAAAATAGGAAACTCACTAGGATTAGAGGAATAGCAACACGCTGAATTGGAGTTGGCTTTTCGATTGATTTCTTCAGTAAGGCATGGAGTAGGCGCTGTTCCAGCCCTAATTCTTCAAAGCTCTCAGTCTCTTCATCCACTTCTACAGTTGTAATATCGGTTTTAGCTTGTTCTTCAGCTGAAACATCCATTTTATCATCTGGTTTTACTCCCTGCTCTTCAGCTGAAATAATGGTTGTGTCATCTGATTTGACTTCTGGTTCTTCATCTTTCCGTTCTGTTCTACTCTTCTTACTACGCGGCTTCCGACTATCCTTGCCCATTCTGGCTGATTTTCCGGCGAGTATGGTGAAGAAGAAACTGAGTAGGGTTTATGAAAACCCAAAATCACTTGATTTTGTATATCTTTTGTTTAAGGTGACGGTAGTTAGATGACTGGTTATTGGGTTGGGCCTTGTGTAATCAGTTATTGTGTTCAGTGTGCACCATGGCCTGAAGGCCGTGAAGTGAAAGGATTGGGTTGAGCTTGGCTGGCCCAATGCTAAACGTTTTAATGGAGAAGATATCCACCAAACATGGACCGGATACGTGTTAAATTCTGACAAGTGATATCACAACATACTTCGGGTAATGATCTAGTATGTTTTGAGATTAGGGTTAGTTGTGTGTTCAATTAGGTGAATGGCTATAACAAAGAACTCTTCGATCTTCCTAAAAATTATATGAAAGTGGGACCTGAGTTGATTTTGGTTAGTTTTCAAATAATTGAAAAAAGAATGTGTATTACGATTTTTAAAACTACTGAGAGTTGTTTGGTATGCGATTAGGGTTGGATTATTCTCAACTCTTCTCTCCTTAACATCTTTCTACAATCGAGTTACACCGAATCATATATAAGATAATTGTAACTATGTTAGTTTATTTCAGCTAGTATTGAACTAGTTCATTATGAGTTTTTTTTTTATCGTGGATAATTTATTACATTGGCAAAATAACTTTTTAAATTGCATGAACTCGTATGTCTCATGTGACCTTGCTACTACCCCCTTCATATTTTCCCATTTTCTCCCACTGCAGCATGTTTCATTTCCTCCCAAAAAGTCAAGACCATAAATGCATGCATAAGGTCACTGGTCACATGGCTAACAGCAATGCCAAATCCACATCAAATATAAGTTAAAGAACCTGTAAGAATGATTTCAACCTCTTTAGATTTAGACAGTTCAATCGAGTTCAACGTTAATATGAGATGGTTTTAGTTATTACTTTCAACCTATATACGACAATTGAATACTATGTGAAAAAAAGTGATGGAATTGCATGCATGGCAGCTATTTGTATAGCTGGGTAGACTACACTATATAGTAATCAGATAAGCATGCACATTCAGGGTCAGATCTACATGGGGGCCAGGGGCCAGATGAGCAAGTGTCTCCCTTGAATTTCGACTACGAAGTTAGTCTTGTCCGATTTTTTTTCTTTTTCGCTTGAATTTTTTCATTTCAATTGACAAATAAATAAAGTATCAACCGGTTTTATATAACATCTTCTACAGTGTTCCCGTGAATGTTGCATCAAGTTTAAGATCTAGCCTTCTTAAAGGAGATGTGATAAAGTCCCAACTAACTTAATTTTGCAATTCTCTTTTCTTTATTTTGCTTAATCATCTAACTTTTGCACTTCTCATTTTATTTATTCTTTTTTACATGATACATACTAATATTTTTAAGTAAATTATTACTTAAACAAAATCACTAGTAACTTTTGCACCTTTCATTTTATTTATTTTTTTAACATGGTATTTACTAATATTTTAAGTAAAACTATTATTTAAACAAAATCACTAGTGATTTGTCACTGTAGATTTTATGTTCTACCATAAAATGTTGTTTTAATACAATTAACTAAATTAAATGTGACTATCATGCATAAATATTTTTAACTAAAATCATTTGGTCTACTTTTAAGTGTAAAATTATTGAATAATCAATCGTGTTTATTCATAGAATGACGTAGGGTATATATACAAAATATAAGAAGCTATGTCTGATCTAATTAGGAATTAGAAGAATAAGACTAATCTAACTAGGACACTAATATATATAGCTATGTCTAATCTAACTAGGATTACATGGTCTATCACACCCCCCGCAGTCGAAGCGGAAGGAAGTCTGACACTAAGACTGTCACGAAAATCATCAAAGAGTATGCGCGGAAGTCCTTTCGTGAAGATATCTGCTATTTGTCAAATCGTTTTGTAGCCGAGTGGCAAGCTGAGACACCCCGTAACCATGAGGTCACGGGTTCGATTCTCCGAAATGGGTGATTATATTCTTTGAATAGAGATTGGTGGTGATTGCATCTAGAATCGATTGATAAATTCGTCTTCTTCAACAATTGTAATTGTAATGCTATATTTCATGTTAATTAATTAAAAAAAGATATCTGATATTTGATAGCGAGAAGGAACATGACGAATTTGAACTTCGCCTTTAGCAACCTTTTCACGGACAAAATGAATGTCCATCTCAATATGCTTCGTGCGTTGATGTTGCACGGAGTTGCCGGAAAGATATATGACGGGGACATTGTCGCATTAGACCAAAGTAGCTTTAGAAATCGGACAACGTAACTCCAGAAGAAGATTGTGAAGCCAACAAGACTCAGAAACGTCGTTGGTAACGCCTCGATACTCAGCATCAGCACTAGATTTGGAGATCGTTGGTTGCCTCTTAGAAGACCAAGAGATAAGATTGTTGGCAAGAAAAAAAATAGCCAGAAGTAGAACGGCGAGTTTCCGGACAACCGCCCCAATCGGCGTCCGTATAGGAGACAAGAGAGCTACAGTGGTCTTGTAGAGATGGAGACCGAGAGTACTACTGCCTTGTATATATCGAATGATGCGTTTGAGAGCATTCATATGGTCGACCCTTGGATCGTGCATATAAAGGCAAACCTGTTGAACTGCATATGAGATGTCAGGTCGAGTGAAGGTCAAGTATTGCAAGGCACCTGCAAGGGA
>JAYMSP010005001.1:0-14726 GCA_036897095.1 Plantago elongata
ATTATATACCTGAAATACTAAGTTGTATTTATTAACAACAAAGATTCGACGAATATAAATTTCAATCTAAAGACTAAATATTCTTACATAAGATGAAATAGTGTATTGAGTAGCTAGCACAAAAAGCACAAGTCCAATGTAACTAACTATCGGTAGGCGGTGGTCGGGACATGGCTAGTTGTATACCAAAACCATCCAACCGCTACATAATTATTGTGTTGGACTCCTGGAGTCATTGGTAAGCTTCCTTGTTTCGCTCAACTCTTACTTGGTGTACTCTAACTCTTCCTTGTTTCTAGCTATAACTCCACTTGCATAGGAGTGATCAACTCCTGGACCTGGTCATGTGTATAAACATCAGGTCGTGTGGATTCCAGAGATACAGAGAAGCTAGGATCCATCATTGCAAGACCCAAACTCCCCAATCCATACACTCCTCCCCTTTTGTCCATTGGGTTGATTACAAAAAAATATCTCATTTATTTTGCAGTTGACAACTTCCGATCGTCGATCCTCCTCTCCACCTCACTTTGAAATCGTAAAGTGCATACGATATGAGTTACAGTTTCGGAATCCCTTATAGTACTCAAATACAAATATGAACCTTAGCAAAGAAACGTACCTCAATACGCTCAGATTTTATGTCCCCCCAAATGTCTTTCATCAGCTTGGCCTTTTTTAAGTGTTGTAGTGCGGTCTTGGGTTCCCCATTATTGATCTAAAGAAATATATCCAATCAAGTAGTTAGCAAGTTGGTAGAAATGAAAGCAAAAAATACATATATAAATCATCTTCCAAGTAATAAGTAACATATACACTAACTGCTATCTAATGATACGTAACAACTTGCGAACCATAATGGTGTATGACCATCCCCGAACCATAACTTGGTTCTCTCTGTTCTTTTTCGTCTTATCCACAACAAAGGAAATATATGCACCTACTCATCACCCCTCCCCCCCCCCCCCCCAAATTCATATTGACCTTTTGTCAGCCTCATTAACATTGTGTATTATATGCCTACCATGAATCCTCGAAAACAGACTACAATTGTGGAAGCAAAGCATTTGAAATGATGTAGTCTTTTTACAACAATTCCACAAGGTAAATGAAGACAACAATTTAAAAATATCAAACAAATTTAATGGTGACTAACATATCACCCAAGTTCAGTGGCTAACATACAACTCAAACTATCCTAAACATAATGGTGACTTACATATCACCGAAGTTCAGTCATACCACACACATTAACACACCAATTAAAACAACAAATAATGGACAATGACATTTAATATTACCCGCAACTATTAAAGTAATAATTTTTCAACCCCTCCCCCACGCCCCACATAGACCGTGGAGGCGTGGACCACTTCTTGCCACAATGGATTGCCCTCTTGGCCTTAAAATTTTCACTTAGGTCGGTGTAAGCCGTAGAGGCCAAAACATGTTATCAATGAGGAAGACCATAAACAAAGTACATATAATCATGTGACATATACTAATATTAAGTAATTTTCTACAAATGCATAATAGTTACTTATTCTTGTCGTTGGAGAACAACATTGGCTTCCTTGTCCACTGTGCACCGGGTGTGAAAACGACAAAGGAACACTAGTCAAGGGGTAAGTCACCCCATGCATGTGATGTACCCATGCTCGAACTTGGTAGAGTTTGAGGAACCTGAGACTAGCTGCTTCAACGCCAATATCATAGCCAGCCGATGGACTACTCACTCCTCTACCACTACCCCATGCATAATGGTCTTCCACAGGTGGTGACCACAACCACCACCACCATGGAACCCACTCGATGAGGAACGATGGTATGTAGGTCTACTATGTCGCGAAGTCTGCAAAAAGAATGTGCAAGTGAGTGCACTTGACTACCGTTGTTGAAGGTAAAAATTTATTTTGACTGGAAGGGTACTTCATCATCCCCTCACTCACACAAGCAGTTTGTGTAAGTGCGAAAGCGATGAAGGCTTCAATTCCCGCCAAACTAGATTTAATTACGTTATTAACAGTGCGATGACACACCATGAACAATTAGGATTCAAAATGGGATGATTAATAACCTGACACGCCTGAATTTAAAATTTAAGTAGAAAGTATTAAAAGTTAAGGGCTGGCGCGGTTACTCATGGGCAGCTCTCCTAGTGAGCTGGCCTCACTATACCAATACAAGTCCTTTCTCGTGCACTTTATCCTCACTCGTGCGCGAACCAGGAGACTTTCTAGTTGGTCACCCATCTTAAGATTGCTCCAGAGGATGGGTGACTAAATGGGAAGTCTCCCGATCAGCGCACGAGTGATGATAAAGTGCGCGAGAAAGGACTTGAGTTGGTACAGTGGGGTCAACATATCACCCGGAGAGCTGCCCATGAGTAACCGCGTCGGTTGATTAGGGGTCGGGTCGTTACAAATGGTATCAGAGCCGTGCCAACCCAAAACCCAGAAGGGGTGAACGTTTGGTCGGACCATGGTGTGGCGGGGACATCACACAAGTCAAGACAGGGTGAATGTACGTAACGCCCGAAATTTCAAGAGCTTAAAGAAATTGATAACGCTACTCATACCAACAAAGTGCATCTTTATTATATGGAGTCCACCTATGATATATACAAATAAATAAATGATACATTGATCTGTTGATTTGAAAACCCTTAACACAATTATCTCTACATCCATTAACTTGTATATTAATCCACTAACTCCCATCAATTAATTCATATTGCATTTATCCATTATAATTATCACACAGTCTTAGGAGAGACCATGTGTATAGAGAGACAATAAAGACGGATTTATTTGCAATTTACCACACTCATTTATATTTTCGCGGGTCACTGGACCAGTTTGATTCATTTTGAGGGTTAATTTACGTTTTGGTTATAAACATTACTTATATGGTTAAGAACATTACCAAAATAAAGAAGAGCATTCGAATTATAAGAACAATTTAAATGAACATCATGCATATATTCGTCCATGACATTATGACATATTCAGTATTCAGTTATAATAGTCCATCATATTATTGAATGAATTTAAATATATAATCAAAAATATTGATAATACAAGTAGGAACATTTTGGGTTAAGTTGGTGTTATAATTTATAACATCACGAAGATAAGGAGTAACATTACATATATAACCAACAACATTAACTATATAAGACATATCATTTGTTACATTCAATTATATCATGACATATTCAATAATTAAACATTGAATGACATTCATTTTCAAGTACAACATGGCAACACGTTCATCACAACAAATGCTCATTTTGAGATTTGTCTCCAAATTCAGTTGTGATTTATTTTTCCCGCTTGAATTTGTTACCAACTTTTTATTTCTTGGCCTTTCATTTTGTGCAGTCAGGGTCAATACATTTCAGTGCTTTTTGTTGTTTTACTTGATTGACATGAAGTCGGCATTGGCGTGATTGAAGATCATTTATCACCTGAAACATCGAACAAAACATTATTCATATAGTTTAAAACATTATTGATGCAAGTAGAACATTACACGTACATGAGTGAGGAACATTGAATACATAGCACATTACACAAATAACATAAAACATTTACATTGTATGTTTTCGAGAGCAATATAGAGATCGGCCAAGAAAATCATAGAGATCCGCAAAGAACATTACACTAATAACGTATAACATTGTAAACATTACATAAAAATATTAACGACATATTTCTGAAAACATTACAGAGATACGTCAAAAAACATTACGCATATAACATACAACATTTTAAAAAACAAATAGAACATTGATGTAACATCATACAATGCATTACGAAAACATTACAGAGATAGATATATAATATTATACAAATAACATAGAATATCGTAAACAACACATAACACATTGATGTAGTTGCACACCGCATATTTACAAAAAATATTATAGATATACGGTAAGAACATTACACAAGTAATGTAGCACATTGTAGACAACACATAACACATATTATTAACAAGATTGCACGTATTACATGATACATACCACATATAACATTACATGCATAAGCCGCAACATTAAACATATTAGCTAGAACATTTATACGCGATTTTTCAGAGCTGTTTTTAGATTTCAACTTCTATTGTGAAAAAAATCATTCAATCAATTAACATTTGAATGAAAACATTATTGAAACTTATATACAAACATAATTTCAGTAGATCGATGCATAAATTAACAAAATCATACTAGAAACACCAATTTCTGACCATATCTTTATATACTATGTTTTATTGAACATCATATAAGCTGAAACATTACACAAATAAGCCAAAACATTACATATATAATCAAGAGTATTTTATCTCTATTGTACGCGATTTTTCAGATCTGTTTTGAATCTGAGCAACAATTGATTAAGATACTAGATTTGAATATAAACATCATCAATACACATCGATTTCACATAATTCAGAAGAGATTCAACTTTGTCATACATTCATGTAGTTCATTTCTTCGATTTCAAATGTGGTTCAATTAATTTGGATAGATTTCGAGAGAAAAAAGAGAATACGAGATGAAATTCATCAAAATAATCACCGATTTCATAAAAACTAGGCCGAGATCCAACTTTTCATAACTATGTGATGTTATTTTCGGTGAGATCGATTGATATTTGAGTTGTTTCCGGCGAATTTGAGCCTTTCCCGGCAAGTTCAAACTTTTCCGGCGAGAGGAAGTTTTCTAGAGAGAGGATTTTGTTTCTAGGTGTTTCGGTTTTTGTGAGATTAATGTAGAATGTGGGTTAAAATGTGAATTTATATTGACACATTTAGAATGATCAACTTAATAGCTTGTGGTTGGATTGGATTAATTTAGTAGCTAGTTTTTTTTTCTATTCGAGGTTATTGTATAATTAATGATAGATAATCTTTTATATTTTTCTTTAAGGATGGTCTCTTCCAAGACTTACTTCATTAGACGTGGTATTTTATATATAATTATTTATATTAATTTAAAAGTTTTGTACCTGACATTACAATCACTTTCGTAATATAGTATTTTCAAAATTTGTAATTGTACAAGTCCTTAGACAGCCACACAACTTTATCCAAATTCAAATTGGTCCAACGAAGCATATTCGAATAGTTGTAAGCAAGGTAGCATAAATTGCACAAAACCCTCTCAATTATACACCAATTGAGTGTAAAATTACCTAATGTCATAATTTAACAACAGTCTGCATTAGTGTAATACAATGGCAAGTCCATAGACATATTTTAGGTGCGTTGAATTCTAACTTGCGATATATTTTTACAATTAAAATATTATTGTCATATTTTTCAAACATTTATAGTATATACATTAATATAGTGGATAATATGGCAGTTGTACCACTGAGTACAATTTATAAATATTGGAATAGTCAAATTTTAATTATTTAATTTAAGTTAAATGAACCCATTTGTAATTTATAGTATGTAGATTATGTTTTAATTACAAAAAAATCAATTTGAATTTGAAATACAAATGCATCCCCAATAAAATTAATCAATCATAAAAAAAAATTCAAATTTTATTATCTGTCTGAACTCCAAGTCATATTTCAATCTTAACAAAATCAATTCATCATAAATGAAACAATGAAAATAACATTTCACCTTCACTTCTCCGATTCAAATAAAACTATTTAATTCGTACTAAAATCATATTTCAACCCGATCACAATCAGTTCATCATAATAAAGACCAACTCATCTTCTCCAATTAAATTCCAAAATCCTAATGCGAACATAAATTCATCATTAAAATATTACAACAGACCAATTCGCAATAACCCAGTTAAAGCTAATTCAACGTAAACAAAAATACAATTCATTATAAGAAATAAAAATACTGAGGTAAAAATTGACAATGATTAACTCAAAAAAATCAACATGGGAAGATGAAGTCGGGACGGAAGGAGTATTATTTACATAGGCCCTTCAAAGGCTCTAAGGCGATCTTCATATAGCCATTGCACCCTATTTATCATATATTTAAATTTAAAAATATACAATTATTATTCATGATAAACAAAGTTAGCCTATAAAATATTACAAAAAATAACAATATTTATTGTTGCATTAGTTTTTTTTGTAAATTTCATATCGTTATATTTAATCGAATAAATGGTTAATATTTTATTAGTTTTCGATTGATATTACGGAAGACGCTTGATCGAAGAAAACCCTACTTATATATAATTGTATTTAAGTGACCACTAACATGCATTATCATGTTTTTAACATAGTATATAAGCATATAATTATCATTTTATGTCAATTGATACTTAAAATGTACCTGTTGATACGAAAATATGTCCGAAAATATGTCCAATCCATCAAAACACATCATAAAAGAACTTAAGCTTTCAAAACACTTAAACCATAAAGAGATCTGGGTCATAGGCCTGACCCTCCCTCAGGGCCCGACCCTACTGGATGTCCAATCCCTACCATGAGGTCAAAGCTTACATAAGTTAAGGGCAGTTGATTATACTTGTCGATCCGACCTGTTGGTGCCCAACACTTTCAAAGTTTCAGGCGTTCTCCCCGCGTATGTGAACCCTTTGGAAAGGACCAAGTGTGCCGGACCTCAATGACTCGGATAATGTCAATCTATGTCGGCTTCCTACACTGGAACACTCCTTTCAGTGTTTCGGTTTGGACCCCCAGTTTGGTCCTTAGTTCGGACCCTTCTAAGATCGGAACCAAGATCGATTTGACATAAGTCCTAAGCCCCACTCCACATTGAATTGCCCACATTAACCTTGAAAGGCTATGATAGAACATGTATTAAGGCAACCTAAAGGAGTGTTTGTTTTTTAATCGGCGGAGATTACAATTACTCCCTACATTACTCCTATACCAACACCACTTTACTTCTAAACCGCATTATATCTTCATTAAGGATCGAACCTTGCACTTTCTGCTTTCTGCTCCAGCTCTATTCCATTACACCACTTTATATTCCCGGCAACCTAATGGACTTTGGGACCACAAGGCATTGGTGGCATCATTAGTGGCGTACACTTGGCACCGTTTGGTGAACTCCTTACCTTATGGGAAAATCCTATAAATATTGCACAAATGTCCATGTAAATGGTAACTCATCACTACAAACCAATCCCGATAATTAGACATAGTAGATCTTGATCCAACTTGATCTAGTTTGACTCTTGGCAAACCGCTTTTAAGATACTAAAAAAATAAATAAAGGTTACTTTGATAGCTTCTTGATAAAACTATATATGCATTTTGGAGTATATATAAAGAAAAATAAAAGCATAGTGAAACTGAAAATGAGGAACAAGGGATCGAATATATGAGTTCATGCACACTATAAATATATACTCATCCACTCAACTACATATATCGATTGAGATATTGAGGAGTGGGCAACCTATTGTAAGAATATTCTTATATTGTGTTTTTCATATTAACATTTATTATTTAATTTAATTGTCTAGTAATTTACTTTTATTCGAATTCACAAAGTTATTCTTATTAACTAGGACTCAACCCTATGGATGGAAGACTCCTAACTCAAAATATGAGTCCTAGCATAGCCTTTTAAGCATCTGTTACAAACATCGGTACAACTTTATACAGAAAGGTAATAGGATTCAGAAAACTCAAATTCCACCACTACTCTTGTGTTGTTTATTTTGCAGGTATTATGAATTTATTATAGCAATGGTACTATAGTAGTATATTCATCGGATTAAGCACAAGCAAAACTTGGAACGTGTCTGGAGGTAAGTTCTAGTTTACAGTTTATTTACTTATACCTATCATATATGATGTAATGACCGGGATCCGGGCCGAATATTTTAATAATATTTTCGGTATAGTTTGTGACGAATTAGTAAACGGTTAGTTCGCCAGCGAGTTTAGGTGAATTAAAAGTAAGATAAATTTAGAAGTAATGGCCGGTCGTATCTGCCAGTTAATTACAAGTAGCGATGGAGTACTATTTAATATATTAATAAAATAATAATAAAAATAAAATAATAAAAATTATTTTGGATTCTGGTTCAGTTCGCGTCCAATATCGCCCTGGATATCGAGTTTGTATTTTTCGAAATTTATTTACGAGCCGTTTGGATTCCAGAAGAAACCAGGCTTATATACTTGCGAAATACCCATTATACCCTTAATTTACCTTCTTCTCCTTCAATCCTTCATTCCTTCCCCGTTCAACTCACCGACCGCACCGATTTCTTCTCCACAAAGGAGCTGCCATCGCCGACCAGCCGCCGTGGGAAAAGACCGGACTTCCCCTCGCCGCAATGACACGTAACTGGAGGTGAGGACGCGTGGCAGACAGAGGAAATGCGGCCTGGACGCGTGGCGACGGGAGGAGGCATCGCCGGCCGCCCTTTCCGCCTATAAATAGGCCGTGCCCGTCGCTGTTGTTTCCGTCACACCTCGCACCACCAATCGGAAATAACCGAGCCATGTTCCGCTCCCTTTCTCTCGCCCAGTTCACTCTCACCTCCGCCCCTCACCGCCGCCACCCACCGCGCCTTACTACCGGATTAGTGTCGTTACTCGTGATTAATTCCGGTTAGTACCTTCTCTTTCGATTATAATCGAACTTGGGATGGGTAATGTGTTTTGATTATCTCAGTTCTTGATGAATTCGAACTGATTAGTTGAATTCGGGCAGTGCCCTATTTTTCGTTCCTCCACCCTCATCGATAGCCACCCGTCACCGCCATCCAATCCTCTGCAACGACCGCCTCTAACCGTCACCCCCACGGTCGTGTCTTCAACTGTCCATCCACCTCCGGTAAGTCTTATCCTTCACTCTATTCGATTTCGGGGTTGGGTAATTGAGCTCGTTTCTTGTTACTGAATATCAAATCACCTTATTGTTACTCGTTAATTCGATCTACGGTGTCTCAGTTTCTTATTTGCACGGTTCTGCTTATTAGAAGCTCGTGTGTTTACAGTTTTGGACTGTTAAGTTCTTTTAGTGAATTTGCATAGCTTAATAACTGATGATAATAGCTGATTAGGTAGCTGAAGCTCTAATGTTGGAAGCTGATAGACATGGATGTGTGTTGTAAATAGATATAGTATAAAGCTTGTCAGATAGCCTGGTGATATATTAGGTGATCAATTCATGCCTAGGCTTTTCATGTAACAGACTTATTTTGATATGGCAAATAAGTGCATCTAATTAATAAGCAAACCGACTTTGCTACACCTTACTATAAGTTGGTGCTTTTAGTTGAGATGGGATATTTGTTTATGTTTGAATACTGTAGAATATCTAATATGGACATCGGTAGATTTTGGATTTTAGGTTCTGTTGTAACGTGAAAGATGATCGCTGTTATTATTGGTAATAGCTTATTTCATGAATGTGAGTAATGTTTCTGTGTTGCGTGAGGTCTAGAATTCGGGTTCCGGGGTAACATTCTTATTCCAGTATAGGAACGTTGTCTGACGGTCAGTTAGAGATGTTAACGACGTTTTACTAATATAGGTAACTAACTAGTCGACGAATTAAGTGATATCGAGAATAAACGAGCATCTAAACAAGGTATGGGTCGAATCTTCATAATACCTTGTCTTTATTGCTTTTCGTGAAAATAACTGTTTTATAACTATTGTTTGATAACTGTGAATATTATATCAAGCAACGGGACTTGATATAATATTATTTTATTCACTAAGGATCAAGTTATGTGCGTATCCCAAAAAGATGATTTATGATGCATGTGACGTGTGTAAAACATTTTTATAAAAGGCATGGATAAATGGTAGCTCTCATGTATGTTGTGCTTTGTCTTTGTGACGCCGTCCTTATGACGTGATACTGTCTACGTGATATTGTAGGTGGGACGCTGTTCTTGTGACGCCGTCTTTGTGACGCATTGTCAGTGGGACGCTGTCCCTGTGATACCATCTTTGTGACGCATTGTCTATGGGACGCCGTCTGTGTGACGTGATATTGTCCCTGTGACGCCGTCTTCGTGACTCTTTGTCTTTGTGACGCATTGTCTGTGGAACGCTGTCAGTGTGACGTGATATTGTCTCTGTGACGCCGGGTAATCGTGGCTTTAATACAAAGTACTCGGGATTCCTCTGATCAAGGAATCAGCTGTAGACCTCTGTGGGCCACTGGACTTATACTAGTGGCCGCGACATATGTTTGAGTGAGCTAACATGTTCTGAAAACTGTTTGCAAAATTCTATGCTGTGACTTTTATATGCATGTGTTGAATTGTGTGAAAATCTGTTGATTGC
The DNA here is from genome assembly GCA_036897095.1 of Plantago elongata. Taxonomy (NCBI): domain Eukaryota; kingdom Viridiplantae; phylum Streptophyta; class Magnoliopsida; order Lamiales; family Plantaginaceae; genus Plantago; species Plantago elongata. Next base: position 10,284 of record JAYMSP010005001.1, read on the forward strand.
AATTATTTGATCCGGGCATAGTGTATTATGAAATTCACCCTTGAACGCTGTTACCTCATACATGAGTTAGCTGGACGTCTAAGAAGCACTAATTGGCAGACGAGGCATACATTTAGAAGCTGCCAGTCTCTTGTACAGTAAGACGTTGTATTGTGGCCTGTATAATCTTAGCATGTAGTTGAGATTTGAATATGTTGTACTTTTGGATTGTAGATATGCTGATACCAGTAGCCACTCTTCTGTATATTATTTTAATAAAAATGCTTTCGCTAAAACTCTGATGTAAATTATATTCTGAGAAATTGTATTAGCCCGGTGGTTGGATTTTTAATATTGTGATATTAGTCTGTGAGACAGACAGGTGGATAAGGCTGCGTGTGGACGGGCTAATGTCCACACGGCCGGTCACGCCCACGGGCAGAGTGGCGAATATGTTAGTAAATGAATATTAAATGTGACGAGACCCACGGTGCGGTCCCGGGGCGTGACATATGATATACTAGCTGATGAAATTACTTTGTTGCTTTGCACCACTAATTTCAGAGTAGAGGCTAAGTGGAGCTGGGTCGAGTGAGCTACTGGTCTCTGGTGCGATGGCGATTGCTTCTGGGGGCGGTTTCGGTCAAAATCTCCCTAGCTATAATAAATTTAGAGACTGTCTCTCATGAAACTTTCTCAACCAAACCAAAGATCCTTTAACTACTATTTACTCTGTCTCGTTACACATTTACTTTTGAAGTGAGAAATTACTTTTTAACAAAATAATATTAATTGGTTTGAGTATGAGTAAGTATAGTAAAATGAGAGATTTTCCTATAGATTAGGAAAATACGTTTTAAATATTAAAAACCAGCTAAATGAACTAGATGTAAATCGAACCAGACCGGTTCAATATTTAAAGAGAGAATCAGAACAAGCAGATTCACGCATTCTACTCCACGCCATCAGTGATTCACGTTACACCATTCACGAGCAAACCGCCTACTGTCGACACGTCCACGCTGCGATCCTTCGCCTCCTGCCGCCACCGATCCACGAGCAAACAACGATGCTCCGCCTCCGACCACCACCGCTCCACGCTCAAACGCCGATCCTCCGCCTCCCGCCTCCACCGCTCCACTCTCAAACACTGATCCTCCACCTCCTGTCGCCACCGATCCACGTGCCACCGAATATCGATCACCTCAACCGGTATCAATCCACGCAAACACCGATCCCTGAAGTCAACATTGATTTCCAATCGCCTCCGATTCGCGAGTAAACAGCCTACCGCCACCGATCCGCGAGCAAACTACGATTTCCAATCGCCTCCGTGACCTGAATGATGATATTGTGTTTTTTGGACTCCGTGACCTGCGCTCGCGACTCGAGGTTTCAGTCGAGCACTCGTGGCTCCTGATCGAATTCGAATGAATTTATGTCTCAGCTTTTGCGGTTACAAGTTATTATGCTTTCCTTCCTACCTGATTGTTGAATTTGTATATGTATATGTCAATTTGGTGTTATAGTTTGAAGAGGTATTCTTATTGTTTTAATAGCTGGTGTTATAATTTTAAACGTCATTAATATCGTTATAGTTTTAGCTTGTGTTTGATATGTATGATTGTTATTGTTTTAGTGAAAATGTTATAGTTTTAATATTTATCATTGTAGTTTTATGTAGCATCGTTAGTGTTTTTAGCTTGTGATAAAATTTTATGATTAGATTTTTTGTAGATGTTTTGTTATAGTTTTGAAATCATCGTTATAATTTCAATAGGTATTGTTATGGATTTAAGAATCAATGTTTGTAATGATCGGGATCCGAGCAGAATATTTTAATAATATTTCGAGTATAGTTCTTGACGGATTAGTAAAATGTTAGTTCGCCAACGAGTTTAGGTGAATTAAAATTTAAGATAACTTTAGAATTGAGTCGATTTAGGATTCAAATTAAAGTAAATCTTTGCAGTCATCTGATGAATGGTTAATAAATAAAGAAATAAACACATAAAGACTTTAAAGAGCGTAGCATGTCAGAACAATTTAAAATTTTATGAAGAGACTTTCGACGCATGAATTATCAAACGAAGATGGGAATAACATGACTTGATACAAATAAATTAATGTGTTGATTCATTTAATTAATATGTTAAGTAAACCTACTAAGTTGGACAGTTAAATAGATATTAGAAAGGATAAGAAATTAAAAACAAGAGGAAACCTAATTAAAGAGATAATCACAAAAAGGAGGCGGTAAGATGGGAAAAATAAAGAAAGTCGGTAACATAGACCGACTTATCTCCTTCCTGATCGATTTCTTCTACAATTTGCCTCCCGCTCTCTCCGATTTCCCTCTTCCCGTCTCTCTCGACCGCAACCTCCTCCGCCCTATTCTCTCACCACCACACCGCCGTCTCTCCACCACGGTGCTAACACCACCGTAACCCCTCCTTCGCTCGTGCGATAATGCTTGGTACGACAACTGATCGGAAGAAATTGGAGCTTGGTGCGGCAGCAAGTCGGAAAAAGATTGGAGCTCCGGTGGCTGTTCGAGCGGAGCGGTTAGTCCGGCGACGTCTTCCCCTTTTTGAACAGTTTCGAACTGGAACGGGAGGTAGACGAATTGTGGAGAACTGAAACCCTTCGATTTCTGCTCCGGTAAGCATTCTCTTTCTGATTTATTCTGGGTTGGATATCTGATTTACTGTCTCGATTCTTGTTGAATTTTGAAAGTCTTTGCTAGTTACGGGTCAACTCAATTCGCTTATGTTCTGCCTGTGCAAATCGATGGATATGTAACTGTAGTATTCCGAATTCTGTATGTGGTATTTGAATTGTCTGTGAGATCGACTGTCTGTGTGTCAATTGTTCTCTAAGTCACTGTGGCAATTCGAATTCGCGTCTGTTGGCAGTATGTGTAGTATCGTTGTTTTCATGCTCTGTTCCTTTCGTTCTTTGTGAGTCTCGATCAGTCAGTTTGTGTCACTATAGCAGTTCGGGTCTCTTCCTGCTTGCTCTGTTTCCTGTCTGCGGGTTCGCGTATGCTGTGTGTGTGGTCTCTGCGGTTTTGAGTTCCGCCTTGTTACTTTGTTGCTCTACTTCCCGCCTGCTCTATTTTCCAATTCGCTGCGATATTGCTTTATCAGCTTGATTGATTAGTTGTTACACTTGATCCTTGTTCCCTATTGTTTATACTTGATTGTGTGTTTGTGTGGATTCAAGTTGTTGATTGTGATGTGAATCGATCGACTCCATTCCACTATAGTCAAATTCGATCTTATCTGTGCTTGTGTGTCTACGGTTGTTGGTTTGTATGCCCTCTTTATGCTCTCCAATGTCCTTCGCTAAAATGACTGCGAGTTTGATAAATTGACTAATAGTATCTTGAGCAAATAATCAGCTCTGCCTGAGTGGTAAGTAGCTTGTGAGTAATGTTTCTGTTCTGCGTGAGGTCTAGGGTTCGAGTCCTGGTTGTAACATTGTTGTAAGTGTTTTAAATTATGTGATTTTACAATGTATCAAAAGATATTCAACAAATGTCTGAAAAAGTAAACAGAAGTTTAAACATTAATAAGTATGTTGATTCATAAGCAATGATCGTAAAATTTTGAAGATACCCTTGGTACATTAATTTACAAAAATGAGTTAATTCCAGCATAGAAAAGTTGTCTGACGGTCGGTTAAAGATGTTCACGACGTTTCTACTAATATAGGTAATTAACTAGCCGACGAATTCGGCGATCTTGAGAATAAGCAAGCATCTAAACCAGGTATGGGCCGAATCTTCATAATACCTTGCCTTTATTAGTTTTTGTGAAAATAAATGTTTTATAACTGTGATTTGATAACTGTTAATATTATATCAAGTGACGGGACTTGATATAATATTATTTTATTCACTGAGGATCAAGTTATGTGTGTATCCCGAAAAGATGATTTCTAAAGCATGTGACGTGTGTGAAATTTTTTATGAAAAACATGGATAAATGTTAGCTCCCATATATGTTGGTGATTTGTCTTTGTGATGCCGTCAGTATGACGGTTTATCTTTGTGGCGCATGTCTACGTGATACTGTATTTGTGACGCATTGTCTTTGTGACGCCGTCTTTATGACGCTTGTCTTTGTGACGCCGAGTACTCGTGATTGATTCCTCTGATCAAGGAATATGCCATAGACACTCTGTTGCCACCGGATTTATCCTAGTGGCCGCAACATATGTTTGAGTGAGCTAACGTGTTTTGAAAACTGTGCAAATGCTTGTAAATTCATGTTGTGACTTTTACATGCATGTGCTGAATTGTGTGAAAATTTGTTGATTGCGATTACTTGATCCGGGAATTGTGTATTATGAAATTCACCCTTGAACTTCGTACCTTAGACAAGAGTTAGTTGGACGTCCAAGAAGCACCATTTTGCTGACGAGGCTGACCTTTAGAAGCTACTAGTCTCTTTGTACAGT
>JAYMSP010005002.1:0-14726 GCA_036897095.1 Plantago elongata
GATTGGTGTTGACGACGATGAATTGCGATTTGCTTGGTGGACGATCGATGTAGACGACGATGGAGAAGGCCAGAAGAAGATGATGAATTGCGATTTGCTGCTTGCTGTTTATCTCCAGCAGCCCCTCATTGCTGGCCCCCAACTATTAGCCTATGTTTAAAGAAAGAATTGGGTAGCTAGGAGACAGACAGACTTTGACTGATTCCGCTTCTGATCGTTTAAGTATAAATGTGTGTGTGTTGTTTCAAATTATCTAGTACCTTTTCGGGTATTGTAACGAATAATATTTTTGATGTATATATATATATTTGGAAATTCGGCACAACCCTTGACGTCCGGACCAGATCCGGGCCGTTACAAGATTAGTCTGCAAATTGAATAAATCCATTTATGGATTAATAAAACAAGCATCAAACACAATAGAACTCTAAACTCACTAGTTATCTTAAAGAACTTGATTTTGTTCAATCTAAAAGTGAGTATTCTCTCTTTACTAAAGGTAAACATTGCTTTGCTTATTTATATCATAATAGGCAGTAATTTTCACAGGAAATATATCTCCTTAAAATCAAGCTTCAGCATCAGTTGACAATCAGAGATATAAGCAGTCTCAGATATTTTCTTGGCTTAGAGGTAGCTAAAAATGATGAAGGACTTCATGTTTCTCAAAAGAAATATACTTCGGAGATTGTTCAAGCTGCAGGGTTACTTGGATACAAACTTGTCATTACTCCTATGGAACAACATGTAAAATTTACACAAAACAGTTCCACACCAATTGAAGATCCAAATTTCTATAGAAAATTGATTGACAAACTCATTTACTTTTAACTATTACAAGGCTTGACATAACTTTGGTATTTTTAGTTAGTTCATGCAAAATCCCTGCAAAGAACATCTTCAAGGTGTCTTAAGAGTAATTAAGTACACCAAAAGTGGCATAGGATTGGGAATTTTTCCTTCTAAAGATAACAATCTTTACATCACTGCATATAGTGATTCAGACTATGCAAGTTGTCCAATGACTAGAAGGTCAAGATCAGGTTATTGTGTAATGATGAAAAATTCTCTTGTTAGTTGGAGATCAAAGAAACAAGTCACTATAAGCCGTTCTTCAGCATAAGCTGAGTATAGAGCAATGGCCTTTGTCTGCTGTGAACTTGTTTGGATGATTGCATTACTCAAAGATCTAGGATTGAATATAACAAGACTTGTTAAGCTTAAATGTGAAAATCAGTCTGCAATCCATCTAACTAAAAATTCGATTTTTCATGAGAGAACTAAACACATAGAAGTTGATTGCCATTTCATTAGAGAGAAAGAGTTAGAAAAGAAAATAGAAATTGATTTCATTAAAGGTTGTGATCAATTGGCTAATATTTTCACAAAGGTTGTTCCTTCAGCTAATCTTGTGAATGCCATGATCAAGATGAACATAAGAAATTCATATGTTCCTCTTGAGGGGGAATATTGGAAATTCCAGAATAAGAAAATAAATTCAGGGACAAAAATTATAATTTAGCAAAAGCTAATTGCAAAGTATTTTAAAGTTTGAGGACTAGAAATGAAGGCGACAAAGAATCTATTACTCAATTAAATGTGTCAAGATGGAAGAAGGACAAGGATGAAAAACGTAATACAGCTTTTCGGCTTTTGGACCAATCAGAAAAAAAAGTGCAAGACGAATTAGCAACTCTTTGCCACAACATAAAGTCGTGGTCTTCATCCAGTATAAAGAAGCCAAAACTCACTGCACAATAAGGCCAAGTGTTGCAGCTCATTTCCAAGGAAGATCAAGGTGTTCAACGGTGAAGATTGAAGCAAGTACAAGCGTACTATGAGATACCCTGCTACTGTAATTAATTTAGTTTGTTTAGTTTGAATTTTTCAGCATATTTTCTAAGTTTAAAGTGTAGTAGCTATAGATCCTCATAGCAAGCTTGTAAATATATTGCTGAGTCTTCAACTCTCTGATTATCAAAATAAACTCCTTTCCTCTTGAGTGTTTCTCGTTTTTCAACAATTACAAAGCCTCAATCTAATCTAACAGAATAGAAAATCCACAGGGCAAGACTAATAACCTAACACAAAATCGAATTTATGGACATAAGTGTTTAATTATTGATAGTGGGGTTGTTTACGGTAAATCTGACTTGAACTCCGACAAATTGATTGGAGGGGAAGCATGTTGTCAACTTAGATGTGTTTCGTTGTCAATAATGTGATTGTTTAACTTGAAAATAATATATTTAAATGTGTATCAAATGAAACTAAAATAGCTGCCTACCTAAAGCTAAATGTAGTTAACCAATTGTAGGGGTCTTATCAAAATAGAGACACTAAAATAGATGCCTACCTATAGCTAGTTAAGGAGTTGCAATCCTCCTTCAAGGAGTTCTCTATTTTGCAGGTTCCAAGGGTAGAGAACAACCATGCATGCCATATTTAGGTCCGGTCTAGGCCCAAAAATATACCAAAATTCGGCCCGGGCCATTTCAGAACATGCTCGGTTTGATCCGGGCGTAGCTCGATGCTCACCCTTATCGACAAGGGTCATGTCCATATTAAAATTTTGTAACAACATATTCTGATTTTCTTAGTAGTTGCTTATGATGACACTATCACCGTTGCACAATTATATCATGCTCCACCAAATGGCAATCAAGTTTCCTTAGAAACTCTTAATGACTTGGTTATGACTTATGACCTATGAATTCAAATTATTTTGTCCATATAAGTTGGGCAGTTAAATACACACTGCGAAACATATTTTGGATTTCGAGTAAACCACACCACACAGCAACAACAAAACAAATGAATTGGCGCAACTTTCCATTCATGCGCTAATCAGGTCCCCATTTATCTTGCTTATGTTGGGCCAGTTTTGAGCAAATGTTAGATACAAGACATGCTAGTAGCTGGCCCACAAAGTTCGGTTGGTTCAATGACTTTGTTCTCATGTCCAGTATTATTGGGCTTGTTCACTAAACTAAGTACTCATTTGACATATTTAGGGTGTCGATAACTTTAATTTATTAACTTTAATTGTGACGTGAGTGATGAATACTTGATTTTAATGGAAATACTAATACGCCACGGTATAATTTACCTTTAATAATATATAAAATGAAAATGATAAAATAAATCTATAAAATAAATAAAGTAGTCAAATTCATGTTAACAAATTTGATTATGGTGTCGGACTATATATTACAACTTAATCAATAAAGTTGTTCAACTACCCCCCCCCCTCCCCTCCGGTATATATATGGTAACCCCACCACACATAAAAAAGAAATTTTACAAACATAAATTCATATGTTACAGTTATTTTTTTTCAACTCACTAGTTCCCAACAATTTTGCGATTACGCATTACCCTACCAAAGACACAAAATTATATTCTATAAACATAATTTTGTATGGTACATTTTTTTTCTTCACAACACCTCCCTCCTGGCCCGTTATAGATGAAGAAAATAGAGAGATGATAGAAAAGAGTTTCTCACCTATAGAGTATCAACCAGATACACACCTCCTCCCCCGCCTGTATCGTCATAGATATCGAGAAAGTATAGAGAACATCGAATACAGTTTTCCCGTTTGTGACCACCCCCACCCCCTCCAGGATGGGGGTGGGACTTGTTATGGAGATCAAGAAAGTAGAGAGAAGATCGAAGAAGGTTTTTCACCCGGAGCGTATCAGATACCACATACCCGTTATGTATCAAGAAGTAGATTGAAGATCGAAGTATGAAGACCCCCTTGAACCCCAACGGGATAAAATGTAGGTTTTACTAACTTAATCATCATAAAATGTTGTTGAGTCTTGTAACAAAGATATGGAACGGGTTCAAGTATATGTTAGACCGGACCCCAATATTATTATTTCAAACGCGGTTGAATTCGGGTTGGACCAGTCCTTCCAGTCATAGACCATAGAGAAGAGAACCCTTATACCTCATCCTATCAATGAAATAATATGCATAAAGAAAAGAAAATTGGAAGTGTTCACGTGTAAAATGTTGTTGATAGAATCATATACATGCATGTAAAGAACAATACACCACCGATTAGCTCATGTGTATCTCTTCTATCTTCTAGAACTTAAAAGAGTATGTTAAGCATAGATCTAAAGGTCCTCCTAACTAAAGTAACATCTATGTTGAACTTGGCATGTGAAATTGTTACGATTGGCCATATATAATTCTTCTAACTTTATGTATGGAGTGAAAATGGCTTAAATCACATAGTGGAAATAAAAGCAGACAGGAATAGAAGTTAACCTTATAGATCTTTATAAAAATTTCAAGTATAATCAAAGTTCGTATACACACATGCATTTTATTTACTACTAAGTCGCAAGGTACTTTAGTCACACTTTCAGTGATAACAATGACTCATCTAATTTATGTGATGGTGGAGAATGAACACATGCTCAAGGTTATTATTTTATATCCCAGTCGTGCAGTGTAAACTTTGACTTTGAATTTTTTTTCACAATCTTTACTTATTAAAAATCTCAAAGATATGGTATTCCTGGTATCCAAGCCATATGTATCCTGAATAATATTTTACGGCCACTCCAAGCCCATATGGAGCCCATTGTAAAATATAGAACCATCAAATAAATAAAGAAATAAGCAATTCAAGAATAATATGTGTAGAGTTGTATTTAAGTATACAATATTATATTATAGACAACGAAGTGCAACACATTTAGTATTACGCTTCACCTCCAACCAATAGGTCGGAGGTTAGAGTCATGCACCTTTGTCGTTTAAAAAAAAGTACACGATTTTAATAGATAATATTATTGTTAGTCGACTTAATTAAAACGTGTGATTTATAAATCCGATTCTTTTTAGAATATATGGATGAATAAAGATAAATTGTTTCACCAACTATAAGATTACGAAGGAGACTATTCTTTTTTAATAGAATAGTAAAATTATATTTTCTTTTTAGCGAGAGGATCTTTATACTCTTTATATTTTTGAGTGGTTATTGATAAACAAATAAAAATAATTTCAAACGAACAAAATTCTTACTTTTTTATAGTTTATGTTTTCAATCCTTATCATCCATCCATAGCACCATTAGACAATATTGAGAACTCCTATTAGACATTCAATTTTTCCAATCGACATAAATATAAGTAGATAACACAAAGTCTCTACTTTTCAACCAAAGCTAAAAATTGAACTTAATTGCTTCAAACGTAGTCGTAAACTAAACATTTTCACTTCTAATCATTACATCAATCATTTATGACTTTCCAAATAAGTCAGATAACACATGCCAAGCCGTTAGCCAAATTTACTTATACTTGGGTGTGACTAAGTTAAGTTAGAGAATTCCATCAAATCACCCATCACCTTCTAAATGACTCTCATATTAATATCAATTATTCAATTTAGAAAATGACTGTATTTGCTGAAATTGTTTTCCTGGGCCAAGTCCGAGCATACAAAAGCAAAAATTGAACTAATGATTTAATTTCCTTGGTAAAAACTTGAGAGAAACAAAACTGAATATAACTTCTAAACATTTGTAACTTTCGATACATAAAATAGCGACATTTAATAATTTATTAATTCGAAGAGGTTTTACGTATGACCTGTAAAATTCGTTCGGCGAACCTAACCAGTTCATGTGATTTAAACGAATCAAATTATGAAGAAGACATTCGTAAGCTTGAGAACTTGATTACGGGTAAGCATTATCGACCCAAAATGGATGTGAATCATTTGCTAGATTATCCTGGTGGAAATGATGAATGTTACGAGGTTCAAAGCATTAAAGAAATTGTGGCTCGTACTATTCAAAATCCGATTGATGACGAAGTTGAGGATGATTTAATAGCTTTGGAACCGGTTACTCATAAAGAAGCATTGCGAGCGGCAACAACTCTTCACAACTTTTTGTTGTAATATGAGAAGGCAACGCCCCAACTCTTAAGTGTTATGGGGAGATTCAAAGATGAACTCAATATAGATTTGAAGTTCAATAAAAAACAAGTGACAATAGATTCATTTTTTACTAGACAAACTTAAAATTTGAAGATATATACATTATATATATGTAATATTTTAGTAATTATTAATTTATAATTTCTTTGGACCAATATATATATACTGGGATTGCAAAAAAATTATTATCTTATTATTTTATCAATTGGGGTCCAATTTTGTACTAGTCCCAAAGTTGGGACTGGACAAATTATTAATTTTATCGAGGTTATTAATTTATCAAGTATTAATTTATAGAGGTTTTACTGTACTTGAAATACTGGAGACACTACATGTAGACAGTACAGAACCATCAACATAAGAACTTCTTATAGAACCTTAATAATTATTCAGTTCCATCTTACTTAGATATCTGTGAGAAACAATTCTAGGAAGATGTTGATCATGTCGAGCATAGCATACATAATCTACTGTATCATAAATCTATATGTATATACAAAAAACAAATTCATATATGTAAATAAAAAATAAATCAGAAAATAAACAAGATAAAAGAACATATAACTTGTAACATTTCATCGAATAATATGAATTGTCACGAAAGTCGAAACATCTACCGATTGACGAACATTTGTTGTTACAAAATTGTGTAAAACTGTTAGGGCATATTCATTGAAAATAAAAATGGATGTAAAATGTTTGTAATAAAAGAGATAGGGAAAATATTATATACCACCCCAATTAGATTCACTTTTTTAATATTAGTCTTTTTTTGATAAATAATTACATCTAGATCCAAATATGCATCAATAATCACATATAAGTTCAAATGGTCAAACAAAATGTACTTTAGCCAAACACACCATTTCCAAGTTTTAATGTGGTTTGCAAATTTGACCTTAACTTAAAACAAATTACATATTTTATGCCAAATTTAAAATTATATTTTATAAATTATAATATTTGACAAACTAATAAAGAAAATAGTTAAAATGAAAAGGAAATTTGTTAGAAATTCATAAAAGGAAAAAAAATGGAAAGTGGCCAGAGATGTGTAAACAGCTCCACACAGATCCAATAGAGATTTTTGCACAACTTTGGTCGGGTTGCTCCGGTGTGGAGCTGCTCCATCAGAGGTATTTTAGCTTCGATTGGAGTTGCAATTTACAACTCCAACCGGAGATGGCTGTGGAAATAACTTCTCCATCAGAGTTGTTACAACTCCTGCTAACTCCGGTGGAACTTTATTTTCGTTCCCCCATTTTTTTTTTCAATCAAACTTTCAATATAGTCCGGAAATTATTTTTGATTTTGCAATTAAGACAAAAAAAATACTTGTATTATGAAAATTATAATTATTTTATGAAAATTATAAAAAGCCCCTATAAATTTTCAATTCATGTTATTAACCAATAAATAAGGTACTTAACAAAAAATAAAAAATAAAGTATTTAAGTTGAATTATAATGGAATAAGGGGTATCTTTTAAAATTGATGAAATAAGTTCGTATTTGGCATCATTCCTTTAATTAATGAAAAAAATAAAAAATTGGAATTATATGGAAAATAGACCACATTGTAATTAATTGGAGTTGACCCGAAAAGATATGAAATGCACCAATTTGGTGTAGAGATTTATTGCTAAAAACATTAAGAGAATGATTTGATAGGTAAGGGAAGCTCAAAATAAAGGATGTCGGCGGATCTAGAGTGGAGACGACGTTGATGGGTCTACAAAGTTGTAGTATGTTGATGTCCATCGTTGTTGCTATTAACCCCTAATCCAATTTGAATGAATCATACATGCATTTAAGCTGCTATGCACTTAAATAATACTCATATTGATTTTTATAAAATTTTAGGTCAAGTTTAATATATCCTTCAAAATCAAGGCATGCAGTTTCTACTTCACATAATTAAGAGAGTACTACAATTAGTGTTCACGATTATAATATTTCTTTGACTTAAAAAATGTAAATAGTTGGCAGCTTCGAAATGGATGGAGAGTGATATGAAATAATTTCTTACCAATGTTAAAATTGTTTTTTAAATATAAAAATACAAACAATTGAAAGAAATTGTCTCAATTTTTACTAGTTAATAATAGTTATTGATTAATAATAAATAAAATAACAAATTACATAAATTAATGGGCCTCGACTTGTAAACTCGCCATATTATATTTTTTTTCGTAATTGTTTGATAAAAAAAAGTTAAAATTACTATAAATTAACTCATTCAATTTTGATTGAAGTTTTTAACTTTAGTGATATACAAAAAGATTTGGAAAGAAAATCGTATCTTAATTAAACATATTTAATTAATTTTCTATTTAGGTAAATTAAAATTTTAAAACATTTTAAATGTTTATAATGTTTGAAATATAGTCATGAGTGGTCCCTATTTGTTAACGACGAAACAATATGAAAATTGATATAATTTTTATATTTTATATTTTATATTATATGAAATATTAATGAGTAAAAATAAAAAGGTAAAAGAAAAAATGGAATAAAGGAAGAGGTCAACATACACATGCATGTCCAAAATAAAATGAGTATATTGGATTCGGTTACCATAATTGTATAAGCTCTTGAAGTCTTAATTTCCATGTTTATATATTAGTTGGTCAAATACATCAAATGAATTAGAAGAAATTTTAATATTTATTTAAGGCTAAAGTCCTATACAATTCATTTGAATAACAACTTGACTTTCTAATATCTATATAACTTTGCCTGAGAATTTCTAAAATTTATTGATTTATTTGACCAATTAAAATATAAATATGGAAAGTATATATGGCTATGGTAAGGATATATTTTCTACCGTTAGTTAAGGTGTTGCCTTAACTATTATCAGTCAATGTATCCACATCTGATACGTATGAATTGCTCTATGTCGCACTCAATCATTCCTTCATATCACACTCTACTATCGTTTTCTATAGCCCTCAATCGCTATTTGTTATTTAAATTTAATTTTTTCGTTAATTTAAAAAAAAATTAAACACATATTATATAATTTGCAAGAAAATTATATTCTTAAAAATTATAATTAATCACAAATATTCACATTACTCATTTAATTTAATTGTAATTATTAATTTTAATTTTTTATTTAAAGATTTTAATTTTATTAATTGCGGTATTGAATATATGAGGAATTATTTTTAATGATATCTAAAAAATTATATTTTAAATATATTTAAACGGTGTAGGTTGTTAGAGCAACGCGTATTGCAACATCTCATGCGACACAAACGACACTTCATGTCAACAGTTAGTGTAAAAAGTAAAAAGTTATTTAATCTCAACTGTTGAAATTTTAATCTGATGAATTCAAATAAATGACTAACATTAGTGAAGTAAACTCATTTACTGACGATATAAGTGCCCAAGTAAGGAAATGACTGTCATCTCCCCACAATCATTACTCATTTCATTGGAGTAACTCACAGTTCTTATGCTCCTCCAGTCCTCTTATTTATAGTTACATAATAGCTATAATCACGGTTATTATATTCCCCCTCTTTTATTTTATTTCATTTTATTTTTTCTTTTTTATTTTCAAATATTAATACTTAATAAAATATAAAATAAAAAAATAATAAAGTTATATTAATTTTTATATCTTTTTCGTTCTCTATAACTCACTCATGACTATATTTTGAATATTATAAACTTTACAATGTTAAAACTTTTAATTTACATCAAACATAAAATTTATATGTTTAATTAAAATACCAGTTTATACTCAATTCATTTTATAGAACTTAAGTCATCATTTTTTTTTTGAAACAACTAAAGGATGACTCGGACCCCACAATCTATTGGTTGGAGGTGAAGCGTCTTACCAACTGAGCTGAGCTTCGTTGTCTTTTTTTGAAATAATTAAAGGTGACTCGAACCCCTGATCTATTGGTTGGAGGGGAAGCGGCTTACCAACTGAGTTGCACTTCATTGTCACTTAAGTCATAATTGAATGAGGTAATTTATAGTAATTTGGTTTTTTTACCAAATAAATAAAAAGAAAATATAAAGATGGCAAGTTTACAAGTCCAGCCAAAGAAAATGTGTTTTCCTCCTTTTCGTCCTCAATCTGGAAGGTTTGTTCTGGAGTGTTGAAAATCCAACGTACACCACGAGATTGGAAGACAGAGCTTAAAGACTATTTGTTACACGCGGGGCAAGGGATGGCGTGCAAGGCTTCTCAAACTTGTATTTACTGAGACTATTTATGAGATTTGGATTGTTAGGAATACGTTCTATTTTGATATGAGTCCTGGAACTCCAAATAGTATAGCTACGAAAATTATTGATATTAGTGTTTGTAGAGCTGGTAGGATCCCTGCGACGAGGACCCATGTTAGGAACCTGATGGTAGTATATGATAACCCACTCTTTTGTCATTTAGACTCAAGTTGGATCATTTCAGATCGCCTTGTGCTTTGTATTTATTTTTGGGATAATGAACGTACACTCGAGTTCCAAAAAAAGAATGATGGTTTAAAATGAAGAAGTAATATGCCACATATATCAAAAAATGTGTTGGCTAATTTCATCAAAAAAAATAAATGATTTTTAATTCACCAATATTTGTTGTATTAGCTTTCCTTTGCGTTTAATACAAAGCGTCTTATTGATGGTGACTAGAACCCCCGACCTATTGATTGGAGGGGGAGCATCTTACCAACTGATTTGTGCTTCTTTGTCATTGACACTTAAAATAACGAAGGTTCCCTACACTTTATGAATATCACATTCGTAAAAATCATGTAGCTAGAATTCACTTTAGTTCATAGATAAATTTACCGACTATGCCCAAAATTGTGTACAATGCTCATAAGAATACAATAAAATTCTAACATAATAGGAGATTAGTTAAAATTTCTAATCACTTAATTATATTTTAAATATGACAAAATCTTATTTCATGAAGTATATTTAATTGATTTCTTTTGTATTTTCCAACCTATAAAACACACGTAAATGCTAATAAGAAGGATAAAATCCCAATAGATAAGTTAAAATCCCTAGTTAATCACTTAATTCTTATTAAAGTAGGATAAAATATTTCATGAAATTTGTTAAATTGTTTTTTTTTTTTGTGTGTTTTTAATTTCTTATCAAATAGTACTACCTCAAACAACACATTTTCATGATGTATAATTCACTATTTATGGTGAATAAAGAAATTAATTTATTGCTTAGTCAACCAATTGTTTATGAATTGTATGAAATTTCATGAAGATTGATGGAGTCTATCCTATTGTTGGAAGAATTTGATGATTGATCCTAGGTCTTGGACGCTTGGCTAGCAAATATTGAATTAGGAGTCTGTTCTCATGCTGACTGTTGGGTGATTTATTTTTGAATTCTCATTTAGTTTGTAAATACTATGTCTTTTGGTATTGTTTTAGCTATTGTTATGTATATGGATCCCCCACGATTTCCTCTTTACTTATTAATAAAAAAATTCCAACAAAAAAAATTATTCGTAAATCTCTCTTTTATAATTGTGATTTCTAAATAAATAAATATTGTGATTTATCAATTAAAATAATTGATCCTTCTACATTTCCACCACCATTTTTTAAAACTCTCTCTATATGTATATGCCCGAGACCAGCCGCTTTATCATTAGCGTACCACTCTCCACCAACCTCCAATCCAGTCCGCTGAATGTCGGTTCACTAGGATGATGAACAAAAGGCCGTCAGCAGGACGAACAATGGGTGTGAGTGTGAGTACAAAATTCTCCGTGTTTAATGTAAGAATTGGGTGATAGAGTACTCGCAAGAAGGTGAATGTATCTATTGTGATTCACATCGAAAGATATGTTGTTGAAGATATAGAAGGGTATGAAATGAAATGAATGATTAAGAGCACAATCAATAGTTATTTCATGAATGGAGATTGAGAGTAAGATTCGGTGTCCTAGCTTTGAGCACACAACGAGTAAATATTAATCGGACACTTAATTAGGCTCCTTCTAAATAGAGGCACCCAACACTCCTGGTTTTAAAGATACTTTTCAAATAGACTGTCTATTTAAAAAAAATAGCAAAATTACTTTTTAAATGGAATATAATTTATCCTATATTTTAGGAACATATCATGCATGCTCATAGTTTGTCAAGATAAGGGTTGTAACATTCGTGTTGCTTTTAAAAATATTATACTCCATCCGTTCCGGTTTCATTTACATGTGGGTCTTAATATAAGTATTTACAAATAAAGGAAATCAAATATAAGATGTTAATAAGATATAAAAGAGGTTGAATAATGTAGTAGATATAGTGAATAAAGGAAAGAATTCTCATTTCTCATTTCAAAATTGTTAATTTTAAATGTATATAGTGAAATTAATTCAATCATTTTATTTTATACCTTCGTATTTATATGATTTATTGTTGAATAAGATTTTCTTTTAGTATGTATGAATCTAGTTAGGAGGGTCTTGGATCTATGCTTGATATAGTCCCTTTACCTGATCTTCGACGATGTTCTATGAATATTTACTAGACGTGATCATTACAGTTCCATAAAAGAAGAGATACGCACGAGCTAAATTGTTGGTCCGTTGATCGTCCTTACATGTCTATCAACATCATTTCAGATGTAAAGACTTTCAATTTCCTTTTCTTTAGGGTTAATCACATCAATACCAGTTATCTGGATCTCCTCTTAGATTTGGTTTACACATAGATACCAGTTAGTCAAACAATAACATGTAAGTCCTGATTGATAAACATCAATTACATCTAAGTTCACATATTTTACTTATGATGAATTAAAACCAGTAAAAGTTATTTCGACCCCTGTTAATATATCATATTTTAGAAATAGCCAAACAACCTACACAACTAAAGTCCTCGGAGAAAACATAATTTTCAAATCCAACTTTCTAATATTCATAATATCACCCTTAAAAAATTTAAGAGTTCAATTTAGTCTCTAGAACATCTTGAATTCTACAATAAGGTCTATCAAATTCTCATTTGCAAGGGTTTTATAATTCAACAGAGACCATAATTTCATGTTCAAATGTATAGCAAGGGAAGCTTGGAGAAGAAGATGAACGAACAAAGAAACTGATCATAAGAGAAGAACGGAGAAGACGATGAAGACAAACGGCGGAGGAGGAAAAGAACAGACAGATCGGAGAAGAAGAACAAAGAAGAGACAAATCGAAGAAGAAGTGCAAAATCGCAGAAGCAGATGAAAGAACGGCGAAGAAGAACAAATAGGTCGAAGAAGAAGAATATAAAATAAACATATCAGAGAAGAAGAAGAACATAGAAGAAACAAATTGGAGGAGGAGGAGGAGGAGGAGGAGGAGGAAGAAGAAGAAGAAAGAACATATTGGAGATGAAGAAGAACAAGGAAAAGATGAAGAAATGGGTAACTTTGATCAATTTTCTAAAAATTGGATAAAGGGGTTATTTGATTTTGTACAAGTTACTGTAGCAACTTATTAGGTCAACGGATTTTCAACTTATATGACCTAGATGTAATTGTTAGTCTGATGGGTATCTGGTCCAACCCGAATTCAACCCGTTCGAATTAATGCTGCTTAGTTTTGACATGGCATTTACTCGAACCCAGTCTATACTTTTGCTACAGGTCGCGGCTACAACATTTTTTTTTTTGAAACGGCTAAAAGGTGACTCGTACCCCCGACCTATTGGTTGGAGGTGAAACGTCTTACCAACTGAGCTGCTCTTCGTTGTCATTTTTTTTTTTTTTGCCTATAAAATGAAGAGGTGAGAAGGACATTTTGTGTTTCATTTAGTAAAAACTACATTTATTTGCGGCGATGTGGAGGAATATGTTATTAATCTCTAGACGGGAAAATTCTCTTTGATCTTCTATGTACTATTTTGCTCCATAATGGGACTAGGGATCTAATACATTCTATGTGGGGGAAAATGTCATCGATATTCTCTGTACTTTCTTGATCTCCATAATGAAATCGAAACGGGGGGTGGGAGATCAGTTGATACTATATAGGTGGGGAAACTTTCTTGATCTCCAAGATGGGTCAGGCCGGGAGGTGGGGTTATGTCATATACTCTTTTAGGCGGAAAAACTCTCTTCAATCTTCTCTCTATTTTTCTTGATCCATAACAAGTATGGGGATGTGGGGAACTATTTTCTATCTTGTATGTACTTTCTTGATCTCAATGATGGGCCAAGACGGGAGGTGGGGCCTGGAAAATACTCTCTTCTATCTTCTCTTTACTTTCTTTATCAATAAGGGGCCCAGGGAGGGGGTTGTGGAAATATTCAAAAGTAACATGTGAAAATTACGTGAGGAAAGTCCAATGAAAAACCTTCCAAAAAATGAAAATCACAAAAAAAGACCCAAGTAACCAATTTTATCCTTTTAAGAGACCCTTTTATATCGGAAACAGTGGAGGCGGGCTATGGTGTTAGGCGGCGTGGTGGGCTGTGGTGCTAGACAGTGGAGGTGGACGGTGGGGCAGTTTTGGGCGCGTGGTGGGGCGGTGGTGGTGTGCAGTGGAGGAATTGGGCAGTGTTGTGGGGCTGTGTGGTGGGGTGGCACAACTGGGCTGGGGTGGCACGACGGGGTGGGGTTTGTCGATGGGGCAGTGGAGTTTGGAAGCGGAGGTGGAAGGTGAAAGATAAGGGGTCTCTAATTGAATTAATATTTGGGGAGGGTCTCCCATTGTGCTCCACCCTTACGTTTGTATAATAATATTTTTTGTGCATTTAGTGGGGTGACGCAT
>JAYMSP010005003.1:0-14724 GCA_036897095.1 Plantago elongata
CATCTTTTATATGTTTCATATTCAATTGTTATTTTATTAAATTACGTATTTTATTCATCATTTACAAAATAAATAATACGTCTTAATATAACGTAAAATACATGTAGCGTGTTACATAAATTCTAGTTAATAAATAGAGAAGAATATTCTTATTGGGATAATTTAACTTCAATTCATCTGTCGCATACTCGATCCGATTATTTTTATTTCATTTTCTTATATTATTGTATATCATTAAGGGACTCTAGTGAACTGTATCATGTGATCTTATGCTTTTCTGACATCATATACTATTATGATACTTTTGAAAAAATTTCAATTATGTATCTAATATTTGTATTGGGTGAATTTTAGATGTGATTGTTTAGATGCAATTTGCACTACAAGTTACAACAAACGGGTTATGGCGAGGCTGTGGGTAATTGGGTATCATACAAAATTTGATCACAAGGGAACTTATGCATTTGATTCTCCCCCTTATTAGGAAAACAGACCACTTAAGGAAACAACTACTCCTCGGACTCTGGAGAATTTTAAGAGTTTAACGCGTAACTTTGTATAGAAATTTTGTGATTTTAGTAGAAAAATATTTAATATGTTTGTGAAGGTGAAATTGTTCATAGAATTTTATTAAGTTAAAGTTAGAATTCGGTGATGAGGTTTGAAATATAGTTATTTATTATTAATATTTAATTTCTCCCTATATTTGTTGTTAATTAATATTTAATTACCTCTTTGAAAATTATTTCGAGTGAAAATTTATATGGGTGGAGATGATCTCTATGAAAATTTGAGAAGAAAAATTAGAAAAAGGGTATATGAAATATTGTCATGTGCAAGTTTACCACTTTTTAACCTCCTTTTCCAGTTCCTAGAGTCCGAAGTGTTAGTCACATAATTACTAGGAAAGACATCTCTACTGTATTTAGCATGCATGAACTGATACAATTATCAGGAAAGACTTTTGTAGTGGAACTATATTAAATTGTTGTATCTAAACTGATACCGCATCTCATAAACACTTTTAATCGGATGAGGGGTAAATAAGTACTACCTCTGTTCCACTACAAATGTACCGTTTTAATTTAACTTATTTTAATAATAGATTTTTAACTTTAACTCGAATTTAATCCTAACTTAAAAATGAAAATTATTTCAGTTTAAATTATTTATGATGAAAATTTATGTAAACATCAATGGAATATATTTGGAAGGGGTCAGAACTTAGGGATTCTGAATTCGAGGTATTCTCATCATCTTTGCATCCAATTTGTAGAAATTACAGGTTGGTTAGTGGTGTGAATTATTCGCATTAGGATCATCCTAACAAGAAACAGGATGAATTGAAAATGTGTTATTTTAAATGTGATGATTGGGATTATTTAGTGGTTTCTATAATAGTATAATGCTATTGGAGATGGTCTTATTAAAACCCACTGGTTGAATATGGACAGATTGCAAGTAGTTAGAACTTACAATTGCACATGATATGATTAAAGAAGAAATGGAAAGACAGGTTGCAAGTAGTTAAAACCCAATTAATATTGATTACACTTGAAAACAAAACAATGCACCCTGACAGAACAATGCAATAAAAAATGGTTTCTCCATGGATCATCACCAGGAACTGGAGATCCAACCTCTCTTGGAGAAGGCCTGTTTCCCATGATGCATTGGTTTGATGTAGATTCTTGAATGTTTTACACTCCCTGCTGTGTAATATGGTTTAGATTATAATTAGACTGATCAACAAAGTAAATAAATATGTCGACCAAGTCTTTAAACGAATCAATCAATATGCATATGTTACTTGTCATTGTTAGGTACATCGTTTTTAATATTCTAATTCTAACTACCAGTATGCTTCATAATCAGATTATTCTAAAAATTAAAACCTAGTGGTTATTGAGTATGATAAATTACCTCTGGTGGACTATACAGTAGTATAATACAACTACTCAATAATTAACGCTAACTGACATTGTTTATCTGTTAATGTATTTATCATAGTCCAAGCAGATTGTGACAGATATGTTAAGAATTACTACTATATCTCTAGCTATATGTGTATAATTAACTACTTCACCTAGTTATACATCCATAATTCTGCATATTGTTCATACAGTTATAGATCTTCACAAGTATGGATGCTTCAGTCGAGTTCCTCCTGAACAATTTGAAACAACTGGTGATCCATCAGGTCCAGCTGTTCCAAGGCGCACAATCTGAGCTTGAAGGGCTGGAGGTTGATCTTAGAAAGCTGAAGGCCTTTCTGGTGGATGCTGTGAAATACGAGAGGGGCGAGGCCTTGAAGGAACGGGAGAGAGAGGTAAGGGAGTTGGTTTATGATATTGAAGATATCATCGACACTTCCATCACCCACTTTTCTGCCCAAAAGGCCAACAAAGGAAGGCAGTTCCTCAGTCTGTTCAAATCAAAGCCTATCAAACTCGCTGAGGCGGTCAGAGGCATCAGGAGAGACAAGGTGCAACCTTTGCTGGACAAGCTTGACAATGTCACATTCCCCCCTGCTGATGAAGCCGACACGACCGTGACAGTAGCAAGGCAAATTAGGCAAGACGTAAGTACCTTACTCCTTTCTCCTTACTAGTTACTAGAATATTATGTTTTGTCAATCTGCCATCTCCTGCAATTTATCATGCCATTCACGTAAGCCTTTTATATTTCTATAAAGATTGAAATTAGGCTGGATCAAGGGATCAAATTAATGTTATAATATTTGCTTCAACATAAAAAGATTAGAAATTAAAATCCGATCCGGATAGATGTGACTGCAAAATTCGTACAAATTCATTTGGATAATTGTGATCATAGATTATACGGAAAATTACATAAACTACCCGTTAAATATGTCCACTTGTCATTTTATTACCCAGATTTTACACTACACAAATTTGAGAATTACATTCAAACCCAAAATTCAACATTTTTCACCTATTTTATATTTTCTTTATAAATTAACAATTACATAAATTTTACTTATTGCAAAATTAGCTCATAAAATTTATAATTCTTATAAACAAATGCGTAAATGTATTACCTATTAACATTTGAGCTTCTTCCCCACCACATGCAACCACCATCTTCCTCACTACACCACCACCATTCCCACCACCCAAAACAATAAAAAGAAGGTCATTTGTTCCCAAAAAAGCTCTGATTGGAGAACTTTTAATAAGTTCCAATCGGAGTTGTTTCAGCTGGAGCTGTCACAACTCTGATCTGGAGATGTCAACAACTTCCTCGGAGCTGTTTCAATTCCAGATCTGAAGATGTACACAGCTTCGATCAGGAGCTGATTAACTCTGTGTGTGTGTGTGTGTGTAAGTAGGGATTAATAACAAACTCAAACCCTCGATTTCAAACAATTATATTTAACTCCAAAATCCATTTTTTACATTAACCAACTGAAATTTAAGTGGAAATGAAAATGAATTGGACTAGATTACTATTTACAACTTATATTTTACTACATATTGAACTAATTTTTTTTAGCCAAAGTCTTGAAAAATGTAAGATTTTCCTAAAAGATAGAAAAATCAAGTTTTTTTTTAGTTTTTCGCTGTTTTTGTGTTTTAACGGTCTAACCTGCCGAGTATCTTAAAATATCGCCGAGACACACAGTTTTCATTATACTTTTAATAGATTATATATGTTATGAATTTAAGTTGTTAGCATTGAAAGTTTCAGTTATCATTTTAATGTGTTTTGTTAATTTTTTATAAGATAATATGATGGTTTTAATGATCAATAATGTATGATTCAATTATAGTTTTAACCTCTTTTGTTACCGTTTAAATAAATTGTGTGATGATTCTAAAGACCTACATGATATTTTTAGAACGATTTGTTTTAGTTTTTAGTTACAGACTAATGCCATTAAACATATCTAAAAGTTGCAGAAAAACCATTAAAACAACAATAAACAAGCTTAAATAAGCTACTCATTCAATTCAAATATTTTAAAATATCTATTCTCGTAGAACAAAAAATTACAATAAATGTTCATTCGGTGAACTTCAACTTTCTATCTTTTGTTGCATGTGTTGGTGCTTCAATACTGCAGTGACAACTTTGAGATATCATCCAACTTGATGTCATGTCATCATCAAACCTGCATAAAACATTCACTAACTGGGTTAAAACCATAACAACTCTCATTATAACTATCACACTGGTGGTTAAAAACAAAGAGGAAATGTGCAACACATGCAAAAAACAGTAACATTGATGCACAAAACTATAACATTGCATTATAAAGCTATAACAAAGCAGGAACATGTAACACAAGTTATAAACAGTAATATTAATAGATAAACCATAACCACACATCATAAAACTATAACAAATATTTGCAAAAAATCAAATCATAAATATTTCGCTGAAGCTAAAATACTAACATTAATTCTTAAAATTACAACAATATGTCGTATAACTATAACATACGAACTAAAAAATAATAAGATGCAGCTACTCAACATAAGATAAATATTATAACATTAATGCTTACAACCATAACAATGTATCTGAAAAATACAAGAACACTTTTTAAAACTGTAACAAAGCACAAAACATGCAACACAAGTTAATAATAATAATAATAATAATAATAATAATAATAATAATAATAATGATTAAACCACAATAGTGTATCTTAAAACAATAAAAAAGCATTAGCAAAAACCGAATCATGAATATTTAACCAAAGGTTATAAACACCAATTCTACTACTTAAACCTATAATATTAAGTATTGAAACTATAACATTTACACTAAAGTAGTAACGAGCGTAAATATTCAACATAAGCTAAAATCATACCAATGATGCTAAAACTATATCACCAGCTCTTAAAACCAGAACAAAACACTAAATTGGAAAAATCGATTTTCACTGTACGTATTTCAGATCTGAAACCATATATGAAAATTTCAAATCGTAAAATCAGCGAGAAATGAAAAATAAAAGGTCCAATATCACTTCTAAATGAGATTTTAATGAAACAAACGAGTTGAATTTGTTGATTTAAATATTTTAACAACTAGATCTGAAAATTTGATGAAAAATCGATGAAATTGAGAGAGAGAGAAAGAAATTATATTTTTAAATTGTAATGGACTATAATACCTTTTCATTATATTTTTAAATTGAAATACAATGTAAAATTGTACCATACATGACTAGCTAGATATACTAGAATCACAATTGATATGATATAATTACAATTGATATTCTTTTTTTATCTAATACTATCAATTCAATAGTTGATTATGTAACTGGATAAGAAAGTTGTACCACTGTGATTTGAGAATCAAGGTACTATTGAATACATGACAGTAAATCTATGGAGGGAAAACTGAATAAAAACCATGAAGCTCACTCTATTTTCCTGTCAAATTTTAATTTCCTGGCGCTTGAGGATATCTTTTCAGTTTCTGTTAGTTTGTCTGCATTTAAAAATCTTTCTGGCGAAACGAAGGACCTGCAACATTAATAACAATTAACAAATGACTTCTTCAACTGACTTGTCAATTTTGATGACAGTAAATTATTTTTTGAAACCATCAGCTCGTTGTTTATCTTACCTTTTCTAGTAATACATGCCTATAACTAATTCCTAGAATATCATCTGCTATCTCTTTACTGGAGAACATGATTTGTTAGCTGGATCTGAACTTGGTAAAACTTCATTGACTGGAAAGGTTGAGATGAAGTATGACAAAAATAGACAGTAAGATCAACAGTTCCAGTAATTCAATACTAGACCTGGGAATGGGAGACAAACTTTGACACCAGAAAACCTATATACAAGTCTCTATTAAACAGTATTCCATAAATTACAAGTTGAAACTCCAGTTCTATATTGTTGGCTCTAAGCTAATAAGAGGAGGTCGTCTTGGCGTCTTCACAGTAAAGAAGATACCTGGAAACACTGTGTACTCGACCAAATCAGATAATGAAGTCCCAGATGGAAAAAAAAAATAATCATGTCACAATCTTGTATAGCAAATAAATAGCCAAATTTCATATCACAATCTGATCAGTTCACAAGCTGATGTAGCCGTGAACATAACTTGGAAGTAGTTAAACAATAACCAAGAGATTGAGCAATTTCTTTGCTGATCCAAACCCGCAAAACTGCATTTCAACAAACATAATATGAAGCATAATTATGAAGATGACGCAATTATCAAGAATCAGAAACAAGAAGCAGCAACTAGAAGCAGAATTATAAAGAAGATGCAATTATCAAGGATCAGAAATAAGAAGTAGTAACTAGAAACAGAATTATGAAGAAGACGTAATTGGAATTGGAATATAGCAGAAACATGAACCAGACGGATGAATTCCATTGCAGCTTGGTCACGGATAGCATTCAGACGGCGAGGATCATTAAAGAAAGAATGATGTGAAAGAAAGAACGAATGGTTCACGTTGATGTTGTTTGGGGGTACCGTGGGAATTGTATAAAATAGTCCAAATACCTAATTTGAATAATCTACACTTGATGGGTATTTCTAAGTGGTATTTCGAAGAACAAATCTTGCGGGCTTGAAATTCTGGTATTTGGAGACTTTGGGTGGATTTTTTGAGGTCTTTGGTATTTCCAAATTATGCAACTAAACATGATATTTCAATGGTGTTTTCCAAATATACAAATTAAACCAAACGGCCTCTTACTCTTTTTTTTTATGAATTCCATTATTCACTCAAACAATTTTTCAAACTTTAATAAAATTACAAAATAACCCCACCATCTTCCACCACCTCATTCCTCCATCCATCATGTTCTTTGGGAAATAAAGGGAAAAGGCTTCGACCTGGAGTTGTTACAGCTCCATATCGGAGCTGTATTTCTCCACCAAAGCTGTAAAACAGCTCCTCCTTTGCTTCACTTTTTTCATTCCACTTTCTGCACTCTCTTACGAATTCTCAAGAAAGTTTCCGCCATAACGGAAAAATATTGCTTTTCGGAAAGTGATATACCACCTCAAAGCTTATGTGTTCTTTATACACATTTGTTTCCAATATTACTTGAAGCTAACAAATAAAACACCTTAAGTTGAATTTCACTCCAAAACAATTATATATTTTGTCTAATTACATTATTGTAGCAGTCCAGCTCCGGCAGTTATATACATTTTTATTTGTATTACTAATCCATATTTATTTTATGCAATGGGTTTTGCAGAAGACTCCGAACATTGTTGGGTTTGATAAGGAGGCTGAAGAATTTATCACTTTTTTCAATAATGAATCGGAGAAATTAGAAATTGGTTCAATCGTTGGCATGGCTGGTTTGGGGAAGACAACCTTGGCCTGGAAGATTTTTGAGGATTCAAATATCAAACATGAGTTTCCAGTTCGAATTTGGGTGAACGTTTCCGAAGATCTGAACATGAAGAAGGTGCTTCTTACTATTCTAAGAAATTTCACTGCTGACCTGCAAGACGAGCCAGTTGATGACTTGCTTAAAAAGACCAGAGAGCTTCTAATGGCCGGGAATTTTTTTATAGTTATGGATGATATCTGGACGCTGGAGGCATGGAGACAGGTGGAAAAGATATTCCCAACGAACTGTAAGATGGGTAGAGTCTTGGTAACAACCCGTTTCACGAATGTGGCGATAAAAGCTACTACGAGAAAAGAACCTCATTACCTGAGATTCCTGACGAATAAAGAGAGCTGGGAGCTTCTCCAGTACGTGGTGTTTGGAAATATTAATGTCGACGAATCAAAAGAATTGGTGAGCATTGGGCAGATCATAGCAGCTGATTGTGATGGACTTCCCCTCTCAATTGTTGTCATTGGAGGGATCTTGGTTGAGAAAACAACTGCAAATAAATTTTCTCTGAGAACCAAATGGGAAGAGGTCTCCAGGAGCGTGAAGCCCTATCTAGTTGGTGGAGACAAGAACAATGTCTTGTCGAGCATTATATCTCTTAGCTACCAGAAACTTGCTTATGAGTTTAAAAATTGCTTTTTGTATCTAGGAGTGTTTCCTGAAGATGCAGACATTCCTGTGAACGAATTGATTCGTTTATGGATTGCAGAAGGCTTCATTCAGGAAAGTGATGACAAGAGCATGGAGCAAGTTGCCCTTGATAACTTAAATGAGCTTATCAATAGGAACTTAGTGATGGTGAAGGAAGCAAAGTTGGGTGGTGAAGCCAAAATATGTCAAATTCACGACTCTGTGCGTGGAATCTGTAAAGCTGAAGCTAAATACGATAGCCAAAATTTTTTCCAGGAGATTAAAAGATCAAAGGAAGGATTTGAACCCCATGAGAACATAGAAAAATGTCGTCGCCTTTCTATCCATTCCAATGTGCTCGAGTTTTTCAAGAGGAAACAAAAGATCCCAAAAGCCCGTTCTTTTCTGTGTTTCCACCAATCTCCTATAAATTTGAAGCCTGCTGATATGGCATTTGTCACAGATGGCTTTGGCTTGCTTCGAGTGTACAATGCCAAACAAATCAATTTTCCTAGATTCCCTAATAAGATTACTCAACTTCTTCACTTGAGATACCTAACTTTGGTGTTAAATCACTGCACGAGTCTTCCAGAGATGATCGACGAACTATGGAACTTACAGACCTTAATAGTGGATACTTCGTCAAGCATTCTCAATATTGAAGCTAATATATGGAAGATGAAGCAGCTAAGGCACTTGAAGTCAAAAGCATCCATTATTCTGAGGAATGACATGCGAGGTGTCGACGGGGGAGAGAAACTTCAAACACTAAGCAAGTTGTCTCCTGATAGTTGCACACCTGGAATTTTTAACAAGGCGAAAAACCTTGTTACTCTAGGGATTCAGGGTGATCTAAACAAAATTGCTGACTGCAAGTGCTTAAGAACTTTGGTTCATCTCAACAAGTTGAAGTTAGTGAATGAAGGTACTGCCGGATCAGCAGCTGAAAATCCAATGGAGCGCCTACCTAGTTACCAGGATTTCCCTTCACAGGTAAAAACTTTAATACTGACGAGCACTTACCTGGACTGGAACAAGATGGATGTCCTGTCAAGGCTTGGTTGTCTGGAGGTGCTTAAATTGAAAGATAATGCTTTCAAAGGAAGTTCCTGGAATGCTGCTGGTGGTGGTTTCTATAAACTCCAACAGTTGAACATTGATAGGGCACCAGATCTAGTGTCTTGGACAGCCACGCGTGATCCTTTCCCTACTTTGCGATTCCTTCTACTCAGTGGTTGTGATAAACTTGTTGAAGTCCCAGCTGCCCTTTACGACACTCTTGAGATGTTGTACATGGAACGTGTGAGCAAAGGTGCAGTTTCTTCTGCTGAAACCATTTGGATGGGCAAGAATAAATCGTTCAAGCTCGATATAGCCCCTACAGACAAAATCAGGACTTGACTCCCGATATGAATCTCGCCCAGGTTTGTGTTAATATTAGGACTTTTTAATTTCAATCATCAGTGTACCGTGGTATTAATGCTCAGCCTAATGACAACCTTATCATTTGCAGGAAGTGAACCAAGAAGATGCGATGCGATATCATCTAATTTCGGGAGCGAAGTTATTGTATTCAACTTTCCTTCTTGATGTTTGTACTACTATCTTGAATAAATGCTGATGGGATACATTTTATCAGCAACTTTTACACTTCCAAATTTGTATTGAATCTCTCTGTTTGAACAATTTCGCGTGTAACTTATTCGCATGTTGCTATTTTATGAATCAATCTTGATTAGTTATACATGTTGCTCTATTTTTCATCTCTTCCTTCTTCTTTATTACCTAGCTGAGCAGCTAAGCATGTCTTATTGGCTGATTGGTATAGAATTTGAATGGGCATTTGGATGGATTTTGATGAAATTGTGTTTGGAATGGAATTGAAATTGGGTATTTGAAGTGTATTTTAGGCCAAATCACTGTTCATCGAGCCAAATGGATCGATTTTAATCCCATTCCAAACAGCCCTTTATTCTTATTCTCCAGTTTCCCTCATTCAAATGTTTTCATTTGCCTCACATCATCTAAACATGGCTAGTTTTCCTTGAAAAATATAAAGCTCAGAGAAATTTCTAAGTTCAAGTTATCATTTAAGTCTAAGTTTAGCAAACCTAACTGAAAATATAACTGGTAGCTGGTCATGTATTTTCGTTTATCAACAAACTAATTTGGTTAGCTTCTCAAACTAATTAGCTTTCTTTTCAAACCAGCTAGCTTTTTTGAGAAACTGTGCACTTACATAACGAGTGTTTTTATAAAAAAATATTTTTGGAGCTGAAAAGTTAGTAGTAAACAGAGTTTGAACGATCACAAGTTCGGGCAAAGCTATTTAGTCTGTAATTTGTGCTAGTTGCTGCTGCTGCTGATATTAGTAATATGTTGAATTGAATCATTGTCAAAGAATTGGGTACAATTTCAAGGTCACAACAGCACCAAAGAAAAGAAATAATAGCACCACCATAGCCCATTTTACCATGTACTGGCCTTATATGAGTTCGGTTCTTGGCCTGTTGTTTGGAAGTAACTCGAATCCGATTTGGTTTTCATTTGTTCGTTGGGCCTTGTACTGGGTCTGGACGAATGTTCTTGGGCCATTTTCTGTGAGGTTAACGGAAGGGATTCGGACTGGTACTCTTTCGGAATTAATAATTTAAAAAATGATCGTATTATCATTTGCACTTTATAAAATAGTGAAAAATTTTATCACTCTAACTGTACAATTTTAATTGTGAAAATTGTACATTTGCACTGTATTATATAATGTTTTTCCACATTTACATTATGATACAACGATTTTCTTTGATATATCTTTTTTTGAATTTTTACAAACTTTAGGTTGTTGGAGCAAATTTTACATACGTTAATAAATGTTAAAGATCCGTTAACACTAAATATTATAAAAAAATAATCTAAAATTGTGTTTTATCAAGATCCATTAGCACTAAATATTATAAAAAAAAATCTAAAAATGTGTTTTATCAAGTTCTAGCGGGAAAAGCATCTCACCTGGCAACCATTTGCACCTCTTGTGGGGTCGGTATGTTTCCTGTTTGATACCATATAAAACGTTCCAACCGCTAATCACTTAATAAGTTATTTGGCCATCGTTGTTAAGACCGTCTACTGTGGCGGCTTCAAATTTCTGCCGCAATGATCGAAACGAGCACTGTGGCGACCAATTTTTCCTTTTTCTAATGTTTTTTTTTAATTCGAAAATCGAATAACGGCTATATTTTCAAAACAAATAAAAAACGGCCATATTTTGATGAACCAAATAAAATAACGGCTATATTTCCGAAATAGATAAGTTGAGCATCTATAAAAACAACCCTCATCTACTATATCCACCACAACTTCTTCCTCTTTAAACACACCTTCTTCTTATCCTCTCAACCGATCAACCTCTCATCCTCGTCTGATGATGATAGGCCCGTAGGACCAAGGCGTTGGTCGGAAAATGAAGATCGTGTTCTTCGATTAATATGGGATCAACTTTCTCTACGTCCACAATGGGCAATGTTCAGCAAAGCAAGTCGTTCCGTTTCGTGAAGGATGAATGGGATGAATGTGTACTAGAACAATCAAAACATAATTTAAGTAGTCCTCCTCCTAGATGTGCTCGATCAAATCCTTCTGCAATGATTGGTGAGTGAGTGTGTTGTGCATATCACACCTAGTCTGCATGTATCCTTCAAACAGAGTTGATCACTGAAGAGCGTCTCGTGAATCGAATACGGGTGAACAAGTCTTCTTCCTCTGAGTTGACGGTGTCTTTGTTGAATTATTTCACATACTTGTCGTATGTTTTGGCCCGGAGATAAGTATGTCTTTCATTCTCAACGATCATGTTATGTAGACATATACATGTATTCATAATGTTCGAAGGAAGAGGGATTGTTTTGGCCAACGCTGGGTTGCGGATGATGGCGAAGCGTGCTTGCAGACAACCAAAAGCTCGCTCAACATCTTTTTCGGACAGCCTCTTGCTTCTGTGCAAACTTGGTCTCTTTGTGAGTAACTGAATTTTTGATGGACTTGACAAATGTTGCCGAGGCTGGATAAATCTCATAAGTTAGGTAGTACGCCATGTTGTAGTGATGATCGTTCACTTCAAAGTTTACCGGAGGAGCTACACCGTTGGGAAGATCATCAAACACCGGTGAACGTGCAACAACAGTGAGATCATTTAATTGACCTGACATTCCTAAGAAAGAGTGTCAAATCCAAGTGTCGTGTGAAGCAACAACTTCTTGAACGAGCTTCGGATTACCACTTTTGCCTTGGTATTGACCTTTCCATGACATCGGACAGCTCTTACATTCCCAATGCATACAATCAATCGAGCCAATTGATTGCGAGAAGTTGATTGATGTCTTCTTCGTTAGCCCTTCACAAACTTGTTCAATGCAATCAAAGCAGCAATTTCACAACTCCTTGTATATTCGTCAACAACATCCACGGCTAAACCATATGCGAGCATCCTCATCGCTGCAGTACACTTTTGCACATTTGAGAGCGCTTGATGACCGATAGCATCTGGGCCAGCCCTGAAGTAGCCTGGATCGTAGTCTCTGATCGCGTTAACGATCCTCATGAACAGTGGCTTCGTCATTCTAAACCTCCGGCGGAATTACTTTGTACTCGGCATTGTCGACGAAGTAATCTTCCATAATTTGAGCATGATGTTTCTCGATTCTTCGGTTGATGTATGTACGAGTGTGTTTCTCCTTTTGTTGTGATGAAGAAGACTCGGCAATGTACTTCGGTAACATCGGCTCGCAAAATCTCTTTGTCATCACTAAACTATAGGATACGGGTTCGAATGCCGACCTCTCAGATTCGGACTCCGCATCGGACATGAACACCTCTTCCTCGGAGTGATGTGAAGAAGAAGACATTTTGACAAAGTGATATTTGGTAGGCTATTAAGAGTATTTTGAGTTTAAAAGAGAGAAAGAAGGGTGAAATTTGAGGCTTGGAGAAATATATGAAGTTTGGTGTCTATTTATAGATCTCGAAAAAATATGACCATTGTTATATATTCCCGTCATTCCTTGAACTCAAAGCTATGGTTGAAAACCAAAGTGGTAGAAAAATCCAAACTCTCCGAACAAATCGAGGAGGTGACTTTATTGGAACAGCATTAATTCATGGATTATTGCAAAGAAAAAGGAATCCATCAGCAACTTACCGTAAGATATAGCCCCCAACAAAATGGTGTAGCGAAGCGAAATAACCGCACTATCGTCGAAATGGCAAGAAGCATGATAGTCGGGAAAAATCTTCCAAAAAGTTTTTGGGCAGAAGCTGTAAATACTGCAGTTTATATACTAAATCATTTACCAACAAAAGCGGTTCCAAATAAAACTCCTTATGAAGCATGGCATTGCAGAAAGCCACAAGTCGATCACTTCAGGATCTTCGGAAGCATAGCTTATGCACATGTTCCATCTCAGCGGCGACAAAAGCTTGACAAGAAAGGCAAGAAACTCATATTCACTGGCTACAGTAATGAATCTAAGGGTTATCACCTACTGGATCCAAAGATAAACAAGCTAATCATATCTCGTGACGTTATCTTTGATGAAAAACAATCGTGGAATTGGGAAGAAAATATGAAGATGAAGAATATATGCCAGCTTGAGCCATCATCATATGACGACAATGATCCAAGCACGAGTGCAAGCCCAGGAGCAAGTCCGAGCACAAGCTCAAGCTCAAGTCCTAGCTCAAGCTCGAGTCCCAGTCCATCTGAATCTTCTGGTTTAGAATCAGAAAGTCCAGTTAAAAAGGTACGCAGTTTACGAGATATTTATAAACGTTGTGAATTAGCATTCTTTACTTGTGAGCCGCAGACATTCAAAGAAGTTGCAAAAGAGCATAAATGGACAAAAGCCACGAATGAAGAAATGGCAAGCATCGAGAAAAATAATACATGGGAACTTGTAGATCTTCCCGAAGATAAAAGTGTGATCGGATTGAAATGGGTTTACAAGACGAAGTATAAAGAAGATAGAACTATTCAGAAACACAAAGCCCAACTTGTTGCAAAAGGCTATTCACAGAAACTCGGAGTGGATTTCAATGAGACGTTTGCACCAATTGCTCGAATAGAGACGATCAGAATCGTCTTAGCTCTAGCCACACAAATGGAGTTGCTAGTATATCAACTGGATGTTAAATCAACATTTCTCAATAGTGGACTGGAAGAAGAAGTATATGTCAAGCAACCTGAGGATACATAGTCGAAGGCAAAGAAGACAGTCTATCGACTCATAAAAGCTTTATATGGCCTGAAGCAAGCACCACGAGCCTGGAATAGCAAAATCGATGGATATTTCCAGAGAAACGGCTTCCAAAGAAGTTAGAGTGAATCGTCACTATACGTAAAGAAAGCAGGTGCGCAAGATTTTCTTATTGTATGCCTTTACATTGATGACTTGATATACACAGGAACTAATCCCGAATTAGTGCAAAAGTTCAAAGAGGCAATGATGCACGAATATGAGATGACTGACTTGGGTCTCATGGAATACTTTCTTGGGATTCAAGTTCTCCAATCCAATGGAGAGATCTTTATTTCTCAAGAAAAATATCTTGAAGAAATATTGAAGAAGTTCCATATGCAAAACTACCAGTATGCTTCATAATCAGATTATTCTAAAAATTAAAACCTAGTGGTTATTGAGTATGATAAATTACCTCTGGTGGACTATACAGTAGTATGATA
>JAYMSP010005004.1:0-14723 GCA_036897095.1 Plantago elongata
CCATGCAAGAACTAAGCACATTGATGTTAGACACCACTTCATCAGAGACCATGTTGAAAAAGGCAATATAGAGATTCTGAAGGTTGGCACTGAAGATCAACTTGCTGATATCTTCACTAAGCCACTCCAGGAAAGTCGATTTTTAACCTTGAGACATAGTCTTGGATTAATGGAGATGCCTTTGAACTGAAAGTTCTAAGTCTTATATGGAATTGATAAGGATTAAGAGAAAGGAAGATAGGTTTCTGAAATGGATATTCAGAAAGCCTATCAGAAAAGGAGAATTATCAAGGGTTCTAAGACTTGACTCAAAAAGCCTTTGGTCTTCCGAGAAGTTAGACTCAGAAAGACATGCTGGTATATAGTCCATAAGTATACAATGCTATATTTCAAATATTATGAACATGTCACATATCCAATAGCTTTCTCTAAAACTGGAATTCAGGAAACTATTTAAGACACGAAGTTTGTAAGAACCAGATATTGCTACATTGTACACATTTCTGAGAGTCAAACATGTCTTCATTCTTGTGTTATTACCATTTCCATGATAACTAACATAAAGATAAGACTTCCTTTCTGAAGGAAGTCCAAAGGTTTTCTGGCTTCTCACATCTTAATAGTGACTTATGGATATATATATTGCCAAAATTAATTAAGTAGGCATAAGTACACTCGCTGATTGATACCATTACCTGATATTTAATATAAGCCATTGATGAATAAAGTGATTTAATCTCAACGGAGGAGATTAATTCTCTGCAAGTAATGCATGTTGTAAAAATAGATGTGGCCCACGATGCATTGAATGCAAAGTAGAAATGTTTTCCACGCCGATGCAATGTACACGGTTACAAATACGATTTTCCGTACGTATGATGTATCTATATATTTCACCTTGCTATATATAAAGGATTATAGTAAGAGACAAACACTTTTACCATATCCAAAAATTCATCTTGCATCAAAATAGCAAAAATTCTCTAAGTTTTCTGTAATCTTTCTGCTAATTTCTCTAAGTTCTGCTTAATCATTTGAAAAGAAAGGTTAACATTTCTCGAATTTAAGCACTCTTTCAAAATCCTTAACAAGTAATCTATATAAGATGGCACCCAGAAAGACTTTATCTAAGAACTCAGCTGCAACTGCTTCTTCTGCTGAAACGCAAGGAGAAGACAGGGCTTTGCAAGTGTTGAACAAATGCTTGCTGGGTAACTTCAACCCTGAGGATTGGACATCAAAACTGAAAATGAATTTGGGAGCACATATGGAAGAACAATATATGAGTGTTGCTATAACATCTACTCCATATAGGAACCTTATTCTGAAAATGCTGAAAAAGGCACATTTGAAGTAATTTCTCTGTGCCACCCCTTCTGGACTTTCTCCCGTTGATGTCTTGGAGTTTTATAACTCTTCCCATGTCTTTACCTGGATCATGAATGACGTTAAAGAAACAGTCATCAAGTCAAAGGTTCATGGTGTAGAAATACATCTTGATTGTGAATCCTTCTGCTTGTTGTTTCGTCTCAAAAATCGTGGGACAAGGTGGGAGATAAGCACTAATGACAAAGATTTGATCTCTGCATTAAAAATACTTTATGAAGAAGCGGCGAACGATGCTATTGAGGATTGCCCCTCATAATTCATTCTGGGAGACATCAGAACGCGTCATTTTTTCGAGCACTGGAACGTGCTTGCCAGCATCTTGCACATGTGTCTGGATGGAAACAAAGGAGGAATCGATCAAATCAGCATGGAGAGATGGATGATAATAGCCATTCTCCAGAAAGAGCTGAAGAACAGAGAAAACCTCTTTAACTGGGGAAAGTATTTGTTCATGAAATTCGTCAACAGAGTAAATGAATTTGAGCCCAAAATTGTCAAAGGTAGTGCAAACACTAAAGCCAACATGAAGTATGGCCTAAAGATTTGCTACATTTTAGAGAAATGTGGAGTTGCTCTCAGAGAGCACAAGGAAATTCATGTCACCAACTCTACGTATCGACATGCATATGAAGAAGCCTTGAAGCAGGTTCCTAAGGACGAGTTGGTAGCACAGAGTGAAGGAGTACCGGTAGAAGAGGTACATGTTGAGGTCCAAGTTGCGAAGAAACCAAGGTCCAGAAAGAGAGCTCAAGCTGTTTCTAAAGAAGCTACTCTTTCAGATAGGGCTATTCAGAATGATGAAGCCTAGAGACCCCTTCCAGCTCAGAAGGACTCCAGCTCAGAAAGAAGATCCTTGAGCATTGGCAAAATGCCAAAAGTTTCTTTGAAGGAGCATAGTCTGATTGATGAATCTGTACCATATTTCTTATCTAATGATGACGATGACATGAAACTCCTTCTTGTTTTGAAAATATCTAGAAAAGAAACTCAGGGTGGAGCTTCTAGCTCAGGTTCATTACCCAAGAAAGCTAAGGTTGTAGAGAATGCAATCATGTAGAGGGTAAATGAAGATGTCACACACCAACAGGCTGATGAAGGATTGGTGACTGATGACAGGTTGATGGAAGATTCTAACATTGCTTCCACAATCACATTGCCAGCAGAAGTAATTGCTGAAGAAATTCCTGCTAGTGAGCAGGTTCCTCAAATTTCTGAAATAGGTATTCAAAAAGGACAGTCAGAGGAAAGGTTCAAAGTACCAGAAACTTCAAGACATCTTATGGAAGCAAGTGTGCTTGACGATACACAGGTAACAAGGGTAGTTTGTATCTAACTCGTTAGACATTTTTAAATGCTTAACTAGTTACTCATAAGCTTCATTTCGTTACGGGCTTTCATTGAGACAACAGAGTTGGGGGAAGAAACTGCAACCACCACTCTAAATGAAGAAGAAGTTCCTTCAACCTCAAATGCACAAGAAAAACAACCTCAAGAATAGGTAAAAATTATCTCTGAAGAAGAAACATTTCACTATAAGATAAACTTTCTTGTATGCATCTAACTTCAAATGTCTCTGAACAGGCAACAATTGAGAAAGAAAATGAAGTGATGGAAACATCACAAGGCTAAGAGATTCCAGAGGTTGAAAAGCCTTCTGAAGAAATTGTTCCTGAGCCTTATGTAGTGGAGGTATGTAAAACAGGATCATTGCCTTTATGAATCTTGTGAACTTCTAACTTCATGTTTCTTAATCAAACTTCTTTGTGAAATAGGTTTTCACTAAAGAAAAGATTTCTGAGGACATTTAGGAAACCTCCGCAGCATCTATGGAGATAGACCAGGCAATCGTCAAGTCTCCAGAAAGAGTGGAAGAAGCCCTTTGGGTTTCTGAAAATCAAGCTCCTGAGCTTCCTTCTCTGGAAGTAAGTGAATTCTCAGATAGCATTGTATTTCACATCTTTCTGAAACATCTCTAAGTTCGAGAAGAAAGAATGGAACTGGAGGATTCTGTCAATCCTTTGGAACCAGTATCTGAAGCACAAACAAGTCAGGAAGAAAGAATGGAACTAGAGGATTCTGTCAATCCATTTCTTTCCCTCAGACGCCGTTCACCCGTCTTCTTCCGGCAACCACTCGTTGTCGGCATACATTTCTCACGCTCAGTTTCCCGGTGTTAATTCCACAGGGTAACTTTCATGGCTACCCTGTGTTTGGAGGAGGAGACGCCGTCTACTCCTCCCGACACCTCTTCACCAACTTCAATTCTGGAAACTTCGCGATCGGTGGGACAACCTACGGTGAACCTGAGGGATGGAGCATTGGCTCCTTGTGAACAAACGATGTTCTCTTAGCCTGAATCGGTGGTGGCAGCTCAAAATTCACTTTCTCCTCGATTGGCAGGCCAGTTGAATTTAAATTTCAAAGGGGCAGTGTCTTCACCTGCCCGCCTTGTGACGCCTTACATTCCCGCCTCTCCGACCAATGTAACAGGAGGCTGTACAATCCACCGTTGTTCCTCCAGTACATCAGTTTGTGTTTGGAGATATGACTTCTCATCGAGTGATTATCAGAGAAAAGGCACAATTCACTTTTAATGGCATGCCATCATTGTCATTCACTGAAAATGAGGTAACCAATCTATCCAAAGCTTTCTCCCTTACGCTTGTTGGCAAATTTTTGTATGGCATACCAAAAATCTTCGAAGTAACTAAGATGCTCAAAGACATGAGACTAACTCGGGCTTCACAGTCAGTTTCATGGACAAAAGACATGTGATAATAAATTTATTTCTTGAGGAAGATTTCAATAGGCTATGACTTTTAGATAGTCCAAATGTTGCAGGCATACCTATGAGATTGATTAAGTGGACTCCAAATTTCTCTCTGGAAGATGACTTCCATGTAGTGCCTATTTGGGTTGCCCTTGAAAACCTGCCAATATTTTTGTTCCATAGGGAGGCATTGTATGAGATTGGGAAGCTCTTAGGTAACCCTGTCAAGATTGATGGGTATACAGAAAATAAAAGTAAACTTACCCATGCCAATCTCTATATTGGAATTGATATATCCAAAGAGCTGCCATCCAATCTGTGGATTGAAGCATTGGGTAGTGGAGTTGTAGTTAAGGTGAACTATGGTAGAATGCCACAATTCTGTCAACACTTCAGAAACTAGGTCATAAAGTCATTAATTGCCTGGTAAAAACTCCTCCTATGGTGCCTCAGCCTGATAAGGTGCATGTGGTAAACTTGACTATCCCCAGACTGAGATCTGCAAGAGGTCAAACCCACCACCAAACTACCAATGGAGGGTTCAACAAAACAAGAAAAGGGACAATAGGGGTGCATATAGGTCTAGTGGTGGTTCATCTACTGGGAATGTTGGCAGAGGATCTGGTGGTAATAGAGGTGGTAGAGGAGGTGGTGGGGCTAGAGGATTGTCTCATGGCTCAACCATGTTCAGAATCCTTCCACAAATTCTTTTGCTTCTCTAGATTCTGATGAAGAAAGGGAAGGTAGGGAACCTGAAACTGAGGATGATATCTCTAATGTAACTACTGACAAAGGAGGTAGTGACAGAGGTGGTAGTGGTAGTAGAGAAGGAAGACAAAATGGTAGTGATAGAGGGTTGCCACATAGTTCTTGTAATCTTCAGATTTCAGCTACTCATGCTCTTGTTACTTTGGACACTGAGGAGGGAAGGGAAGGCAGGGTTTCTGAAGTTGAGGATGTAAGCACTGAAAAGGAAGGCGGAGAGGAACCTTTTTTTGAGTATACAGTCCTATCTCCTATTAGGGAATCTGATCTTACAATGGAAGAAGTCTATCATCAGTCTTTTATGAACAAGCGTAGAGGATGCAGTAGTAGTAGAGGTGGTAGAGGAAGTAGTGGTGGCAGAGGATTGTCTTATGGTCAATATCATATTCGGAATCCTAGTCCCTTTACTTCTGTCTCTCTAAACTCTGATCTAGAAGCTTGTGAAGATGATGTAGCATCTGAGATAGCCTCTTTAGAGGATGAAGATAGGGTGGAGCATGTGAATAAATCAGGATTCCTCACTCCTATCAGGGAAAATAGCATCTCAACTGAAATGAACCTTCCCCACTCTGCAGTTCACATTGATACTATGGAGAACAATACACTTCATTCTCATCAGGATGTAATTGAACCTACTCTTCCTAATGTTAATGATCAGCTGGAGTTGGTTCAACCTGAATTTGAACCACTATTCATATATTGAACATAAGAAAATCCTCAGGCAACCTGGAAGCATTACCACTTGTAACTGATGAAGTAGAGAACAGTTGCCCTGCCCTAGTAGCCAACAAAACTATTAGGGAAATTCAGGGAGGACAGTCCGTTGAGACTTCTAGTGAAGAGAGTGGCAAAGATGAAGACTACATGTCTAGTGGAGAAGGAGTTATGGCTAAAATCCATGCTATAGCTGCAGCTACAAGTTCAAGGGTGACCACTAGAAGATCTGGCAGAACTACAAACCATGGGATAACTATTCAGTAGGGAAAGAGGAAGAATGGGAGGAGGAACACCAAAAAATCATCATAATGAACTGTATGGTATGGAATGCTAGGGGAGTTGGTAATGTCAACACTCAGCAACAAGTGTGGTATATGAGAAATAAATTGAAGCTAAACATCTTAGCTATAGTGGAACAAATGGTTCAGCTGGATACATTCTACTACTGTAATAGATTCAAGATGTCTAATGTAGTGAGTAACAACAACAACAAAATTTGGTTTTTTGTAGATGATTATGTTGATATTATAGTCCTGGAGGATAAATAACAATTACTCCATTGTCAAGTATTTTCTACACAGTTACCTGCCCCAATTCTAGTCA
Organism: Plantago elongata; assembly: GCA_036897095.1. Classification (NCBI taxonomy): domain Eukaryota; kingdom Viridiplantae; phylum Streptophyta; class Magnoliopsida; order Lamiales; family Plantaginaceae; genus Plantago; species Plantago elongata. The sequence continues at coordinate 6,245 of JAYMSP010005004.1, forward strand.
CCATCATTTATGCCAAATGCTCCAGATCTTTAAGATATGAGCTTTGGGATGAAATGAGGAGTCTTTCTGTGACTAACATGCCTTGGTGCATAGGGGGTGACTATAATATAATTGCTAATGTTAGTGAGAGGGATGGTGGTGCCTCACCAGACTATAATGCAATTTCTGATTTTGGGCAATGTATTATGGATTGTGGATTAACTGATATAGGATTTGAGGGAGTGCCATACACTTGGCAATGGAATGGAGTTAGACAGAGATTGGACAGGTTTTTGTTCAACCACCAATGGTTAGATTTTTTTCAGGCTACCCAGGTGACTCATGGCATAAGGAGATGCTCGGATCACAGGCCACTCATCCTTCAAGCTTCACTCAAAATTACTGCAAAACGTGGACAGGTCAGGTTTCAAGACATGTGGTTGAACCATCCCAGTTGCTACAAGAATATAGAGGAGAACTGGTCTATGCCTGCTAGGCAAACAGGGTTGAAGAAGCTATGGGAAAAATTACACAGACTGAAACAATTTCTCACTTGGTGGAACAAGTACAAGTTTGGCAATCTGTTTACCAAACTTCAGGGAGAAGAGGATAAAGTTAAAAAAGTTGAACTAATCTACAACAATGATCCTTCAGAAGACAACATGAACAATCTCAGGGATGCTTCTGCAGAGTTTTAGAGAGTTCTGGGCATGGAGGAAATATATTGGAGGCAACAAGCTCACTGCAAGTGGAATCTTGAAGGTGACAAAAACACTAGTCTCTTCCACAACATGGTCAAAAGAAATAGGCTTAAGAGCAAAATTTTCAGTATTGAACATAATGGAGTGCACATTTCCTCACCTGCTGAATTACAAACATCTACAGTGGATTATTTTCAAGAACTTTTTTGCACAGATATTCCTCTATCTGCAGAGCCTGATCTATCCATAATACCTCCAATCATTGATGAGGAGTTAAATGTTGAGTTGCGCGAACCTCCAATTTTAGAGGAATTACATGGTATCATCATGAGTCTGAACAAGGGAGCCACAGCAGGACCAGATGGTTTTTCTGCACTCTTCTTCATCAAATGTTAGGAAATTATCAAAATGGATCTCTTAGAGGCGGTTCATGATTTTTTTCAAGGTTCCCCGCTCCCTGTAGGCATCTCCTCAACCTCCATAGCTCTGATTCCCAAATCTACCAACCCTACCACTTGGTCACAATTCAGATCGATTAGCCTTTGCAATTTCACACATAAGATCATTACCAAACTGATGAATGATAGACTTGCTTTGATTCTCCCCCTTCTAATCTCACCAAATCAAAGTGGCTTTGTTAAAGGAAGGTTGATTCAGGATAACATCCTGTTAGCTCAAGAATTGGCACATTCATTGGATGTAAACACAAGAGATGTCAATATTGTTATGCAGTTGGACATGTTGAAGGCATATGATAGGCTAAGCTGGGTGTTTTTGACCAAAATCTTGAAAGCCTTTGGATTTTCAGACCTCTGGTGTGATCTTGTGCTCAGGTCATTAAACAACTGCCATTTTTGGTGTCATTGTCAATGGAGCTTCTTTAGGGTTCATAAGATCTACACATGGTCTTAGACAGGGTGACCCATTGTCCACTGCTCTATTCATTATTGCTAGTGAGTACATGACTAGAGGACTGAATAAGCTTTTTTCTGCACACCTTGAACTGTATGATACAAAGAAAGATCTTTTGGTTAGTCACTTGGCTTATGCAGATGATCTCATCATCTTCACTAGAGGAAGCCAAGAAAGGTTGACACAGAATATGCAGTTTCTTCATCACTATGAAGAGGTTTCAGGTCAGAAACTGAATATGCAGTAAAGTTATCTATATGTAGGGAAGAATGTTGATATAAGAAGGGTTGAGGAACTGTGTGGCATGGCTACTCAAAGTTTACCATTCAAATATCTGGGTGCACCTATCTCAAGGGGAAGGAAGCTTATCTCTGACTTTGACTATTTGGTGGATAAGGTGAGAAATAATTTATCTGGATGGAACCTCAAGTATCTATCTCAGGGTGGCAGGTGGATTCTAATTAGGAGTGTGCTCACCTCTATGACTATCTACCTGATTCAAGTCTGTCTCCCTCCATTGGCTACACTTGATAGAATTGACTCCATCATATCTAAATGCTTTTGGGGATCTACCAATGATCAGAGGAAAACGCACTGGACTAGATGGAAACATGTATGCTATCCCCAATCTGAAGGTGGCTTAGGGGTTAGATCTCTACATGAGATTTGTGATGCCTTTTCTCATAAACTCTGGTTTAGATTCAGGTCACAACAATCTCTATGGGCAGTCTGTTTACAAAATAAGTACTGTCAGAGGAAATTCCCTGGTGATTTCAAGAGGAAATCTTCAGATTCCATGATTTGGAAGAGAATTCTTAAGGTTAGTCAGAATGTTCAGCTACAGTGCTATTGGACAGTTGGTTTTGGGAAATGCTACTTCTGGCATGATCAATGGCTTGAGGGAGGCAAGTTGAAGGATTTTGTTCCCCAAGAAAGACAGTCTCTAGAGCTTCTGCAAGATTTTGTAGATGATAATGGATGGATGATTGATAAACTTACTGAATGTTTACCTATCCACATTGTGATTAAGATTATCATGATACCATTCAATGATTCTATGATTTCTCATCCCATCTGGAAACTTTCTGCTGATGGATCTTTTACCACCAAGTCTGCATGGAATGCCATCAGAAAAATAAAGCCTGTGTCTAGAACTTTATCAAGCATTTGGAGTAGTAAAATCCCTACCACTGTGTCTATCTTCTGGTGGAAAACTCTGCACAACTGGATACCTGTAGATGACATCTTGCAGCATAAAGGTATTACTCTTGCCTCAATGTGCTAGTGTTGACATGCTAGAGAAACAATCACCCATGTGTTATTATACAATGAAGAAGCTCAAAAGGTGTGGAGTTCGTTTTCTAACTTATTTCAGGTGCCCTTGGGATGTCATTTGTCACTTGAGGATAGATTTAGATGTTGGCTTTTCTCTTCTGACAAAATCAAGAAAAGCCATATAAGAATCCTCATTCATGTTCTTATAGCATGGTACCTGTGGAAAGCCAGAAATGAAGCCAAATTTGAATGTATCAAGATCAATGTTGCTGCTGTCATCTTCAGAATTATGAATTTTGTGTACCTATCTCATCAGCCAAAGCCTTTCACTAGGGCTTTTTTGGATGGAGACTTGTATGTTGCAGCTAGATGGTCTGTTCTTCTAGCAGGGAAACCTAAAGCTAAGATTAAAATCTTATATTGGCAGAAGCCACCTCCACTGTGGGTCAAAGTTAATTCTGATGGATCATTCAATAGCAATAATGGTAAAGGTGCAGCTGGTGGAGTTATTAGGGATGAAAATGGTTCAATCCTTAAAGGCTTTCAAACATACCTTGGTACAAGTTCCATTCTTCAAACTGAACTGATGGGAATATGGCAGGGTCTCAATTTATGCCAAGAGATCAATCTTCACAAGGTGATAGTTGAATCTGATTCAAAACTAGCTATACAGTTGATCTCAAAACCCAACCGCAACTGGAACTGGAAGTTCAGCACTCTACTAGCCAAGATCATCCATCTCTGCAGAAACAAAGAGATCAAATTTCAGCACATGTACAGAGAAGTGAACAATGTAGCTGACTTTCTAGCCACAGATGCATTGAAGGCAAAGAAATCCTGCATCTACTCCCGTGAGGATCTGCCTATCAGAGTAAGGCAGTTTGCCTATGGAGATAAAACAGACTTGCATACATAAGAAGGGTAATGGTTAGTTTCTGCACATCAAGTTTTATTGCCCTTTTTTGGTACATTTTTGTTATGAGCAGATGGATTATTTTGTGTGACTGGTATGATATGTATAGGTAAGTTGATAGATATAGTGTAGGGTTCATGACTGGATTTCATTGGCAGTCTACCTGTTTTGATTTGTTTGTCTTTATTATGAGCTTTAGAATTCCCCTGAAATACAAAAAAGCCATGTATATAGGCAAAAAAGGAAAATGGTCTAGAAACAGAACAAGGCTTGTAGTCTCTTCCCAGTTTTTAAAAAAAATCTCCAAAATCAGGGGTGTAAAACATGTTAGGGGGAGTTTATCTGTGCTGAAAAAGAATATTACACATAACTGGGAAGAATCTAATAGATCTAGTGCTTGTTTTGGATGTGGCTCTGTGTCAGTCAATCTGTCCAATTGGGAAGGGGATGGGAGGGTTTGCATATTCAACTTTACTGGAGGTGGTAGTGATTGGAGAGACACTCCACTTCTAGCCTGCCTTGTTTTGCATGCATTCATCTCACAGGGCTCAACTTGTATTCGGGGTAGTCATGTTATACATATATTTAATGCTAGGGGACTCTCTCTTCCTTCCCTTTCACTAGATTCTCTTTACTACCTACAGATTATTATTTCTCTGATCTCCAGTTCTGTAGGATCACTCTTTTATCCATTTGTTGCACACACTTGCTATCTTATTTTTTATGAAAGGTGCAGTTGAAGGGGAACAGGTCCTATCTCCACAGCATATCAACAAATTGGTAACTAATGTCACTAAACCCTTCAAAAGAGTGATCTTGATGTTTCTTGAGACTGGTAGAAACCCCTTGACATTTGAAAAAGCCGTATTACTAGGCAAAAAAGGCAGATGGTCATTCTATGTTCATGGACATGTAGTTCCTCCCCATATTAAAAATGAAGCGTTGGTCAAGGGTGAAAAATATGTTAGGTGCTTAAATTCAGTGCAAAAAAAAGATAAAACACAGAACTGGGGAGTTTTGTTAGGTAGTCTCATATCTAAACCTTACCACTGGGATAGTATGGTTGAATTTTGGGCATGGCAGGGGCAAGGATTACCATGTTAGGGGTAGAAATCATGCTCAGTTGCATGAGGGAAGTTATTGTTGGAGAGGCAATGACTTCTCTAACCTTCATTTATTGCATACACTTTGTTTTCTGGAGAAAGTCAAGGGGATGGAATGCTATTTGATAAGGTTCTACTTGTTTAGGAGAGTGCCTCTCCCTCTTCTTGCACTAGTCTACAACTTCTATGATCTTCTACAGTTTTGTTCCTTCTACTCCACTTCTTTAAGGCCACATTTTCTGTTTGACATACACACGCTTGTTGATGATATATATTGGGAGGTGTTTAAAGTTTCAGTTATACTTCATGTTCTATGGTTTCAACCTGTTCATTCAACCTGTTCTATGGATTTAGTGACTGTTGGTTATGATGGCATACCTGGAGATGATCTAAACACATATTTTCATGAATTTAACATTGAAACATGTAACTAAACATGACGATATGTTGTGGATTGGCTGTATTGTTGATCTGTGGCTTGTCATTTGTACATTTCCCTTACTTCATTTGTCAGACATTATGAGTATGGGGAGGATAGCTATAGGAGGTTTTGGACTCATGATAGGGAATATTAAGCTTTCCCTTTTTTCTTGTGTTAGTAGAATGAAGTGGTTGAATCTCATATACAAGGTAGCAAGGGTTCAACTGCAGGATAAGCACTTAATGGGAAGACTGCTGTGTGATTCTAGCAGAAATGGCAACCAGGTGGTGTTGATTATTACCTTTTTTGATCCCCACTTCAATGGTGCCATCAAGATGAGAATGGGGAAGAGCACACGGACTAGGGACTAGTTAACTATTACAGTCAAGAGATATGGCACGGAACAAATCTCATGGCATGGGACCTAGTGTCGGCAAGGGCAAAACTAGCACATGAACTGGTGTATGACTTGGGAACTGGTGAAATTGGCACGGACATTGGGATATTGGTACCTGGGCGGGCGCTATGTATTGGGGAACTTGGCACCAAAACTGGCACCATACACCGGGACATTGACACAATATTTTGGGATCCGGGACACGAATTTTGGCGCACTTTTGGTTATTCATTTGGATAAGTCATCTAAGGATCAAGTATATTTTGTACATGGTAGTTTTGTAGTAGCTAGAATAGCTATTTGGGCCTTTTGGTGGGATGTAATTATTTTGCGACTGTTCATGTTTGCAGGTTCACACAAACCGCCCTGATTATTATATATAAAATCCAAGATCCTAGGCTCTTTTATAAAATAAAAAAAAGTCAGGAAGTACAAGTCCATGAGCCTTGTGATAATACAGGTATGCTCACAAGTCCATGAGCCTTGTGATAATACACGTATGCTCAAAAATTAACTTCTCTTAAGCTCAAATAACTGAAAAATTAGTTTGAATAAAACTAATTTATATCCATTTCTTTTAGGCTCAGATGTTACCAGTTATCGATGTGGATGCTACACTCGATCTGAAGAAAATCTTTCGATCAATCACTTTGAAGAGGCATGTGAAATGCTTCAAACAATGGCAAAAGCTCTGAAAAACCGTTTTAACGGAACTTGCCAAAGTGATCGACCATCCAGAAAGGAGAACAAGAGCTTTCGACTTGGAAAACTATATCCTTGGTTCATTTCCAGAGTTCTCTTTTCAAGAAATGATAAATGAAGATTTTTCCTACTGAATAGGAAAGAAGCTGATGAACGCCTTCAAGAATGCAGACGAAGTGACCAAGCAGGAGATGACTTTGAATCCGGTTTTACCCCAAGCACTCAAAGTATACCCCTTTGAACATGAGGAAGTAAATGGGCAAAGGATCACATTTCCTGAGATCATCAACTTGGTGTCCGATGAAGAGGAAGATCAAAACAATAATGAAGGAGAAGACTCCTCTGAGGAACGTTCAAAAAGAGGTGAGGGTGATGACAGTGATCACTCAGACAATGATGAAGATGGTCCACCAGGGACAGGTGGAACAAGACAAGGAGAAACTAGAAAGGATACTCCACCTTCTGATGATGATACCCAGAAGGATCCACCAACATCTACTCAATCACCACCTCCAGCTTAACATGAAAGTCCATCCCAACAAGATCACAATGATCAAAAGCAACATGCTACTCTCTCAGAAGATATTAAAGCAATTGTTGGAAGATGAGGCTAGACTCAATCAAGAGTACAAGCAAGAGATTGAAGCCTGAAAGGCCCAATTACTGCAAATTGAGGCAGAAAATCTCAAGGAGAGAGAGCTCCTTGATGAGAATTTAAAGCTTAAGAATGACATCGAAATCACGACTGCAGAGCTAGACGCTCTGGTGACTCCAGATGATGAGCATAATGGTGAGGATGCATCTGAAATACCTTCTGCTTCAACTGCTCAGAAAGCCAGCATGAAAGGCAAGGAAAAAGCAGATGCTGAGCCAGTCATCAATGATCTTACATGGAGCAGTGAAGATGAAGATTCTCATGGAATAGCACCAAAATAGGATGCATTATTAGTATCTCACTTGAAGAGATCTCTACATGCGCCACACATTTTCTCCTCTCCTGCAGTGACTTCCAGAGATGGCAAGTTTTTAGGGCGGAGCACAGTATTTCAATCCCTCAGAAATGAATTAACAGCTAAAGATTCCCAGGTACTTACCTCTGTACCAGAAAACCTACAGCCGATTGCTAAAGTGATATTGCATAGAGCCACTAGCATTGCTCTGTCTCAGAAAGACTTAGGCATGGTAAAGGATGAGGATTGCAACAATGCTAACAATGCATTTGAGGAAACACAATATGCCACTCTGAAAGCTGAGTCAATCCTACGTCCATTAGAAGAGCTAAACCAAAGGGAGCAGACACTCTTTAAAGAAAATCAAGAACTCAGAATGGAGGTTCAGAAGCTAGTACAAGTGCACAATAGTCTACAACAGAACTTTGAGTCCCTGTTTCTCACTTATGTGAGTTTGAGTCGGTCACTCATGACTATTGGGGAAGATATGGAGAAACCTACTCAGAAAGGTAGAGGAAGGAAAAGGAAACAAATCCCCTCCACAAGTCAACAAGTTCAAGAAAAGCCTTCTGGAGAACCAAGGACAACAAGAATGAGAAGTAAAATAACCAGGGGTTCCAAGACTGCCCTAGTTATATCTTAAGGAAGTAAGCCTTTTGAAAAAGATAAAGACGATGGTGAAATAAGTGATAAGGAGGAAGCTTGCAAGTCTCCCATCAGAAAGTACAATGATGATGATGATGATGAGGATGAAGAGACTGATAGAGATGAGCATCCACTTCATAGGAAGAGAAGAAGAGTGGAAAGTCTCTCTGAAGCACCTCCAGCTGATAACAAAAGAAACCCTTCTGAGATTACCAAGTCTACCCAAGGTGGGAGCTCCAGCAGAACAAACCCCATAAAACATGATGATATGGAGAAAGGAATGAATAGAAGAATGCGTTGGAATCTACATTTTGGCAGAGTTCAAGAAGAAGAGCAACCAGAAAAGTCAGCTGCTGCTCCATTTGAGTATGTCAAAACCAATGACAAACAATTATCCTACAGGAGCATACATCTCCAGAATGGATATTGGATTCTTGAGCTACAACATCTTTTAGTCAACAAGAAGTTTCCAGATTCCATA
>JAYMSP010005005.1:0-14723 GCA_036897095.1 Plantago elongata
CATCTCTTCGACTTCCGTTTATTATCGAGCTACGTCGTTTGCTAGAAAGCTAATTCGTTGAGTTTCAATGGATGATGAAATCAGTAGATCTCCGATTTTGATTGCGATTTGGTTTTGTTTTGTTTTCAATTTGTTCCTATGAGTAATTAATTAATTAATTTTTGATTGACTATTGAGTGTTTCGGTTTGATTGAATTGGTAGAGTTTTCTACCGTTTATAGCTCAAGTGTATTTTTAAGCTTAGCTTAAGATAGTGATAAGATGAATATCAGCAAACTGCTCTTGAATTTCGAACTTCGAAGGCGTGTTAGCGAATTCCTGAACTCCAGTTTCTAAGTATATGTTGATCTTTACGATTTCGAGAACTTGAGATGGTTGTACGGAGCTGTAGTTCCTAATATTGAGATGGTGATCGTGTGCTTGGTTATCAGTCATTGAGGAATATAAACTTGTTAAGTGTTTCTTGCGTTGTCAAGTGAGGATTGTATTGAATATGTGATGCTGATCTATTTCTTCTGGTCTGGGGTGGTGTAAATTAGGGTTTAGCAGGGCAGGCCTTGCAGGGAACGAACCGTGCTGGGAGCGTGTATGGTGAACGTGCATTTGCTACTAAGCACTCATTCTCTACTGATAAAGGTTTGCATCGAATCTCCATTTCCAATTTTATAGCTATATGAACTTTTATGAGTTGTAAGACACAGTTGAAAGTTTCTATTTGTGGGTATGACTATTAAATTTCTATTATGATTTTGTCTGTTTGATCCTTGGAAATTTATCAGGTGTTATATTCTTGCTACTTTGTTTGCATTAATCAGATAGCTTGGCTTTTGTACATTAGGGTATGTTTTAGTGAGATGTATATTAGATACCTTTTGATCTTAAACTTCCTTTCATATGATTCGCATGGACAGTCTCCAAGTTATCTTTAGATGGTCCTATCTGCTTCTGGGCTAAGTCACCATGTTATATGTTGATATATTTTGGCGCTTGTCTTACTGCAGATGATAAAGAAAGAGAGCAGCTTGCTAGAGAGATATCAAAAGATTGGAACTCTGGTGAAGGCCTCTCCATATCTTTTTATCTCGTCATTGCACCTTTTTTTCTCTGAGTCTATATGAAATATGTAATTACTGATCCTTGCCTCCTGCTTGTAGTTTTCGAGCGAAGCATAAATACTTTATTTCTAACTGAAATGGTTAGGGGTCTCTCACTGACACTCAAGTACTTCTTCGATCCGAAAGTTACAGTATGTAATCTTCATTCATTTCCTTTTCTATCCTTTCAAGGTGCACCTGCTTATATTATTAGTGATTGGGTGTTAAAGTTAGAGGCTAACCTGGTCCATTCTTGGCAAACAGTTTCTGAAGAGTTTTTTCTTCTGCAGATTAACTATCCTTTTGAGAAGGGTCCTTTAAGTCCCCGTTTTCGTGGAGAACATGCCCTTCGACGGTATCCAACTGGAGAAGAACGCTGCATTGCTTGTAAGCTGTGTGAAGCTGTAAGCACTTGATTATATCATATAATTTGTTATTTTGGATTGGATTGGATTTAATGACCATTGAGAGTAAGCATATTTGACATGGCTCTTTCATTCGCAGATTTGCCCAGCTCAAGCTATCACAATCGAAGCTGAGGAGCGTGAAGATGGGAGCAGACGTACAACTCGGTATGCTTTATTTCTTTCCTTCCTCTGTCCGTGCACGTGGCTTTGTAATTTTTTATGTGATGTATTACTAACTTATAATCTCACTCTGCAGATATGACATTGACATGACAAAGTGCATTTACTGCGGTTTCTGCCAAGAAGCATGCCCTGTCGATGCCATTGTTGAAGGTCCCAACTTCGAGTTTGCCACTGAAACTCACGAGGTTTGAACTTATTCTGCACATTGCTTACTCATCAAAATAGAAAGTTAACACCACACTAATTTTCCATGCATTCTTGAATAGGAACTTCTCTATGACAAGGAGAAGCTGTTAGAGAATGGTGATCGATGGGAAACTGAGATTGCTGAGAATCTCCGATCTGAAAGCCTGTACCGTTGAGTAGTGGCTGTCTGAGCATCTTCAGAACATGGTTAACTGTATTAATGTTTAAAGACTTGTATAAAGGAAAGAAAGTTTCTTGCACCTTTCCTGTTATATCGTGTTACTTGGTGCTCATGACATCCCGGATGAGATTGTTCTTGAGCTGAACGTTCATTAACGTTCCAGTTGCTGTTTCATGCGGCGAAACTAAATACTTTCTTGAGAGAAGTCCATTATTTGTAGACAACAAAAGTTTCTAGCTGCAATGTTTTAATAAAAATAAGATTCTGTGTTGTAATTTTTTTGCTGGATTGGCAAAGGTCATGTGCACTTCTCTATATCATGTCCCGTTGGATTTTACTACAGACAAATCCTGGTGAAGTAAGCATGTTAAATTTTTCTTTGTTCGACTTCAATCATTTGGCACAATGATTTTACACCGTCACTATGAGTGTAACAATTTTAATATTAAAAATTAATTTATTAATAATTTAATTAATTTAGATTAACTTAAAAATACAAACTAATTGAATTTACAAAGTTCATCCCTCACAAAAATTTAATTTATATGTCAAACTAAAAATTAATCTTCTTTCCTAAAAATTTTCACCACCACCATCACCGATGAATTCACAAGAGCTTCCATAAAACCCATCGCACTCTGAAAAATTCACCGGAGCTTCCATAAAAACCATCGCACTTTAAAAATTTTCTCACTATGAGTGTGGAAGCTCCAAGCTTCCATGGTGGATCTGCCATGAAACTAGCAGATCCGCCATGGATATGCAGGAAACTCGGCTTTCATGGCGGATCCGCCATGAAAGCATGGATGCCGAGCTTCCGCGGATCTGCTGGAAGCTCATCTCGAGTTCCGGTCTTCTTCATTTCAATTTTTTTTGGTAAATAAAAAATTGAATGTTTATGTAAATTTAATTTTGTTGGATTATTTTGAATTGTTTTGGGTGTATTGTGTTAAAATTAAAGTATAAGGGATAAGTAAATAAACTTAATAAGATATTTTAATATTATACGACGTTGCACTATTTTATTATGCGACAATGCGACGTCCTGTCGCATTAATAAAAATTGAAGGGTTGAATTTTAAATTGACAAATGATTTAGATCGTAATACTAATAATAGTATAATGCGACAGTAGTATTCTTAGCATGCCCCACCATGAACTCACATTGAATTGTGAACATTGCGTATCCAACGTTCCAAAATGAATCTAGAATCCAAATTACGAGAAATACCAGCTTAAATTATAACTGTAATATAACCAATTTAGAATCCAACAAGTTACTGTATTGTTGCCAAAAAGTTACTTCACTCTGTTGGTACCATGAGCCGAGTCGGCCCAACTCATCCAATAAGATATTTGAGTTTCAAGCTCGTTTTGCTTATTAAGTTGAGTACGAATCAATCCGATAATGTTTGATTAAACTCAGTTCAATATTTATTCATTTATTTACATGCATTTTTGGGTAATCAACTCGATTAACGTTCAAAGTCCAAATGAATCGAACTCAAACTTTAATTCCTGTAGCAATTCGGGCTCAAACTCACAAGTCGAACTCGATTCCAATTCCAATTCCAGTTCCAATTAAGAACAGTCAATAGTCAATACAGTAAATAAATAAACACATGCGAATTGAGAGGTATATAATCGATTTCACTTGAACTCCGTCTTCTTCAGTGATTCGTCACATTAAATCCCCAAAAACACACAAATCAATCCATTTTCTGAGCGAGAAAAGCTACGATTCTACAGAGATTTCACGAAAATGATACAGGGAGTAATAATCATGAACGATCAAGGCCAGCCTCGCCTCATCAAATTCTACGAATTTAAGGTCACATTTTTCTCCTTGTATTTACTTTCGATCATCTTTTCAATTTCCACCTCTGCTGCTTGATTTCAATATCAAATGCAAATTCAGCCATCGGAGAAGCAGCAGGAGCTCGTTCGAAGCATTTACAGAAGTCAGTCATTTCTGTTAACTATTTTTCAGCTCTCTTATTATCTGAGATTCGTAATTTTTTTTTTTGTTACTGAGAATTTGTGTGCCTTGATGATTTTTTAATTGCAGTTCTATGTACCAGAGCTGATAATGTCAGTAACTTCGTTAAAGTAGATTCGCTGTTTGGATCAGTGAGTGAGACTATAGTAGAGATTTGATTGCTTATGTGTAGATTTGCATGTTTTTGTACCATTTTCTGTATAGGTGTTTGAAAATGGTGTTTTATGGATCTTTAGTGTTTTTTTTCCACCGATCTTAGTTGAGTGTTCACTTGCAGGATGTGAGACTGGTGTATAAGACGTTTGCTACTTTATATTTCGTTTTCATTTTTGATGGATCGGAGAATGAGCTTGCAATGCTCGACCTCATGCAAGGTATTCCTTGTTATGATCATTTACAGTTATATACGTACAACTTGAGCTGCCTATGTAAATTTCTATACTGGTTACGGAGAAAACAGGGGTGTAAGATGGTTAAGTGACCAATAAGCAATTTATCTGAAACTCAACTTGAGAAATTGCCATTTTCATGTTCTAATGTTTGGGAATTGTATTCTATGCTGCCAAATTTGTAGACTGTTGCAAACATACCTTGTCCTCATATCACAAGTAACATATGTTAACATTTTGAACACTCCATTTAGTGGAACTTTTTGTCTAGCAGTGCATGTTTCACTTGATCTTGTAGCTACAAGTCCCCAATGTGTTTTAAGATCTTCAGTATTCCTTGTAATGAGGAAAACTCCGATCCTGTATACATTTTTTTGAGCCTTTGGAAAGAAGAGATTGTTGTGCATGCACACTGTGTTCTTCCAAACTAAGTGGAAAACTGTATACTCACTTCTCAGCTAGAGCTTTCCTTATTTTCAACATTCATAGTTATGCTTAACTTTCGTGAATCCATTAAGTCTTTAGAGTCATGTTTTTGATAAGTTTGAATGTATTCTTTTTTCTGCAACTTGAAACTGAAGTTAATAAGGATTTTTTAATATTTGTGGCACAGTTACTTAACCAATTTACATTTATACTGACAGTTTTTGTGGAGATCCTTGACAAGTGTTTTAGTAACGTCTGCGAGCTCGACATAGTGTTCAATTTTAACAAGGTCAGTCTTGTTATCTTTCCCGTTGCAAAATGAATATTGAAGTCTGATAATAGATTCTTGTCGTTTTATTGACTGGAAACTTTCATTCAATTCTATAAGTGCACGTGTTATGACTTCCCATGTGTCTGGTGCCATACTTTAAGGATCTAATGTGCCTGGTGAACTTTGTTCTACTGGTCTATAACCAGTTTGCAACATGTGATTCGACACGGTTTTGCATTTAAAGTTAGCTTATCATTTCTTTCCCGGGTAGACAAGCAACTTGTGGCTTGTTCAACTATTGATCTATTTGTTTGTCTGCGACATCCAAAAGAAACTGCTCTTCATATTTGAAGTTTTTATCAGTGGGAAGCATGATTATTCTAAAAAATCCAGTCTGAGTGTTTAAATTTTGAAGAACTTTAACAGGTTTTGTTGAGTTTTCTATACAGTATGTTCATTTCTCCAATTGTATATCCAGGTGCACACAATTTTAGATGAAATAATATTAGGTGGTCAAGTTCTTGAGACAAGTTCTTCAGAAGTTGTCAGGGCTGTTCAAGAAATCTCAAGGTTTTCCTCTCCCCCTCTTTATATATACATAAACAACCTGTCTTGTTTACATATCCTTTTGAATGAACATCAACACATCTTATGCAGGACGTAAAGCAAACTACTTCCAGTACTGTGTCCGCATGCTTGCTGAAAGGATCGATGGGTTGAAGTCAGTACAATTTTTGGTGCACTTTATGAACAAGCACCTATGTAATATCCCATGCATCTTCTATTGGTGTGACCCGGTGTTAAAGAAAACGATGTCACCAGATGAATATGATAATTGTGTACTCGCTGAATTCAAAATTAGTTCATTTCTGTTTATTTGAGTAGCAAATCTTGTATATATTGGGGATGCATTTTGTTTCAAGCTAATGGCCAAGTCACTGTTGTTGCAGGCTTGCAGCTTCCATGGAGCCTTTGCTAGTGTGTTTATCAGTATATGTGCTTAAAATATTGAGCATTCTTGTACGTTTATGCGACTGAGGCTAGACTTCCTACAATAGCCATTGCCCATACTTCTAGCAGATCATAATCTATTATCAGAATACGGCCTTCATGTGCCTCAACTATGAGACATGCTCAAGTGGCTGAAAACCGGGTAAACAAATCCCAGTGTTTTTTAAGCTTGTAGACCTTTGTGCAATAAAAAGAGGTCCCACCGAGAATTGAACTCGGGTTACCAGATTCAGAGTCTGATGTCCTAACCGCTAGACCATGGGACCTCATGCATACATAACGCCAGATGATGGTGTATATAATAGACCGTTGTGACGTTGATATCTTTTTTTCTCCCAAATCTATCTTTTAGTACTTGGAGAATAAATTCATTTGTTGAAGCATTATGAAATACATTTATAAAATTTATATGAAGTCTCGTGTTCGGAAAAACAATCCATTTTTACAAGTTGAGTGAATATACGAGACTTTGATGATCCGATGACCAACTCCATTAAACCCATATATACATAAGTTTTTGTAACATTTTGTAACCACAAATACAGGGGGTCCCATGGTCTAGCGGTTAGGACATTAGACTCTGAATCTAGTCATTCGAGTTTAAATATTATAACTGTAGCGGCCCAGGATCGAGGTCCAGACGTCAATGATCATGCCGAACTCCCAAATACATATATCCAAACATATATTATTACAGACCCCGAATATAATTTACAGTCAAAAGTCATATCATACATCTAACAAGTTAGCAGCGGAATAACTAGAGAAGTGTAGAGTCAGTCTGTCTACCCCATCCTCACTTCGTGCTCTACACCTGGAAAATCATAATTAGAACAGGAAAAGCGTAAGTCATATAGACTTAGTGAGGATAATCAAGCATGTATCAAGATGAGCATGAATGCAACAAGATAGCAAACCACCACAAGCTGTTCAAGCAATATTTAAAATGGAAGCCGTTCACAAGCAAGCAAGTAGGATCATAGCACATAAAAGGTGCTAGATTCACAGTACTGTAACAGTAACTGTCTTGGGCTGGACCAAACGGATCATGTATTGGTCAAATAAACAAGATGGAGGCATGACCTCCGCCGAAATTGCATATAATATGAGCATGACCCATCGCAACCCAAATATATAGGACCGTTTGAATAGTCTGAACAGGCAAGCAGGAGCCCGAAAGAATAGAGCTGCAGAATTCTTTATAATTTTTTGTTCCGTCGAACAAGTCGGTTTCCCAAGTTTTCCAAAATAGTGTGGTTGCTTTTGAAATCCATTTTTTTCATGCAATGCATATCATGTGGAATGGCAAGATATAACCGGAATGGAATAGCAAGATACAACCAGAATGGAATATCAGGATATAACCAGAATACAGGTCAACAGGTTACAACACGAATAACTAAATTGTTAGTAGTCGTGTCGTTGTCGCTCGAGATGTTGTCGCGTAGTCGAAGTCAGAATCAAGCAAGCAAGCGGGAACAAGTACTGGAATAGGTAGACTTTGAAAGATAACAACTTTCCCAGGGCCAGATGTTGAAAACCTGAAATCACTCACCTTTAAAGCGTTCCTTGCCAGTTCTCAGAGTACGAAGTTCCTGGACAAGGAACCGACTAATAAGACACAAATATAACATTATAAGCTACCCTTTAAACCCCCACGACTCTAGTCACGCAATAAATTAGCATATAACGACTCAAATCAGCGAGGCATATAATGACATTGCCACTCAATAAAAGATAATATATAACCGGGTTCAAGAATATATGCCCAAGAAACAAACTAGATAATGGAAAAATAACAATGGTCACAAAGTCACAAGTCACACAGATAATAGAGAACACACGATTGAGGCAGGCAGGAAGAAGAATGGACGGAGTAGTCGACAATTGCAATACACAAACGCAACTGATGGAATAGTAAACTAGCACGCACAGGGTTACACGATCATACAGCCATAACTGACGCACAGTCGGAGATCATCTTATAGATAAAATCTATCATGCATGCACATAAAAAAAACATGGCGCCAGATCAACTTGTTCTGAAAATTGAACTCAAGTATGTTCAGCAGTATGCTCAGCCTTACCATTGAAGTCCTATCTAAGACTACAGTTCCTACTAACTATGGTATGTGAAAACCAGTTAAAAGACTGCTGCACATTCTCCACAACAATATAGATCAAAGCATAGACTGCTACATTCTGTTCCACATAAATACAATGAGGCATGGGATCAGTACTTTTAAGTTACATACACTAAGTTCTTTATAAAGAAACCCAACTGAAACACATAGTGATTCCCATAAGAGGATACGGAAATAACTGCTACGGTGCTTTGAAATTGAAGCAGTTAGATGAAAGAGAAAATTGATTTCTACTCCATATATTATCATCACAATTCACAATTTACAACAACTAAAATGCATAGAGACCTGTAAGCTACAGCTATTCCGAAATCGCAAATGCAATTCAGTAATTCAAATTACATAAAACACTACCAAGTAGTAATAGTCATACCATAAAATCAGTAGCAAAGAAAAGAAAACACAGTCAATTTGCGTTTAGTACCAAATAAAACTAACAAACTCCAGTAGTGAGCATACAAGATACATCGAATAGTGAAGGTTCATCATAATTGATTGGATACTAACGTTAAGCAGCTATTCGATCTCCATAAGATGAGCAGAAAATAGAAACTGAAATAAAGTAATATTGCCAGACCAGAGAAAACCAGATTCAACCGTTTTAAGGCTTAATAAACACGACAAATACAACAAACATCGATAATTCTCAGGTATCATCAAACAATAAGCCATAAACAGCCAGAACACAACCGAGATACAACGTATCGACTGTAATTATAGGAAAACCAGACATAAAGACTTAGACGTGACTCATGGCTCAGCAAATTCAATCAACCAATACGAACTTCCAAACACATATCGATCGCATGAAACCATGACAGACTCGTGGCTCAGCAAATTCAATCAACCAATACGAACTTCCAAACACATATCGATCGCATCAAACCATGACAGAATCTCGACTAAAACACAGGTGAACAGAGCACGGAAGAAGTGACTCAGAGAAATTCGACTCGAATTCGAAAGTAATACCATCCAAACTGACGCGATTAAAGTCCACAGAAAGCAACACAAACACCAAACACACAGTCATGCCAAACTAGTATATAGTCGAATCAATTTGAATTCAATCGACCAACTCGAATTCGGCAAGAAACAATTACAATAATCACAAACCCAACCCAAGAGTCGACTACAAATCGAAAAGGGAAACACCTACCGGAGAAGTCGATCGAAAGCGAAACGGGACGAGTCAGGTGCAAGCAAAGAACGGCTAAAGGATCGACGCGGTCAGATGAATCGAAGCGATAGAAGTGCCAAGGTGAAGCGGTTGTCGCCCCTTCGATTTTCAGGGAAGTGGGTGTGAATGAAAGTGAAGACAATGAGTCCTATTTATAGGAGCTCCGGCCAACCAAAGTTTAATTGACAAGCTTGACCGCCTTTTCCGACCGCCCGTGACTGTTAATGGCTTCCGTTGGAAGCTTTCGAAACTCGATCCATTGTCAGCTTGTATCACAAGCTTCATCACGCTTCAATCTTCCTGCTCACGAGTCACCACACGGAAGAAAGGTCGAAGGTGAGCAGTTGCAGCTGGCGGTATCGGTGAGGGTGGAGATGAGAGGAGCCGTATATCGAATTGGGGGAAGAAGAAGACGGGTGAAGGGAATAACTGAAGAAGACGAATTGGAAATGACGGACTCAATTCTAAAGTCGTCTTGACTTTTAATTCGCCTAAACTCGTTGGCGAACTAACATTTTACTAATCCGTCAAGAACTATACACGAAATATTATTAAAATATTCTTCTCGAATCGCGGTCCTTACCTCACAAAACAGTTATTTATTTCTGGCTCAACTGATTAAATTCACTAATATAATTCTAAATTGTAACGGCCGTAAAAATTTGGTACTTATTGAAAATTCACTCAAAAATTTAATTCTAGTATTTAAACCGAAGTATGAATATTCGAGTTAATTTAAAAACCATTAAACGTCGTGCGAAAACGTCAAGAAAATAATAACGAGTAATAAGATAATAATAAAATAATAAAATAAAAATATTTATTTTATTTTTGGTACGGCTTAAGTTCGACTCAAGGATCGTCCAGGAATCAGTTTCGTAATTTTCTGGAATTTATTCGCGAGCCGTTCGGTATCCAGAAGGTGCCAGATACATTTACTTAGTAAATGGATAGTAGACTCAAAAACTGAGTCTTCTTCTTCTTCTCCAATACTCTTCTTCTTCTTCTCCAATACTCTTCTTCCCGTTTTCTCCATCCTTACGCCAAGCCGCCTTCTCACGCTTATAACTATCGTCCGCCTTCATTTCCATCACCTCCCACCATCGCCTTGTCCCACTCTCCTCCGCCTCAATCTCTCACCGCTCTCCACTGCTCCCCCTCGCCCGCTCTCTCTCACCCTTGACCCGCGCCTCTTCACCGCGCCTTCTGCGTACCTCCTCCATTTTCCAACCCCCACCACCGGAGACCACCACGACCAACCGCTACTCCGCCTCCTTTCGCGCTATACTTGCGCTTCCCCATATTCACGAACACAAATCAAGCCAAGCCACCTTCGACTTCACCCAATTCGAATTCATTTCGCTTTTTCGGTAAGTGTTTTCCCCTCTTTTTAATTCGAATCGGGGTTGGGTATCGTACAATTGATTGTTTGTTCCTCCAAGTCGGAGTGTATGTGTGTTGATGTTGTACACTTGTCTTAAGTCTTAGCATTGTGATATTTTGTAGTGGTTGATCGGCTTTCAGATTGGAACTGTTTTAGTACTTGGTGAAATGATCGAGTAGGGGTAAGGAACTTGTGGTATGATGGAAAATTTGCAGTGATTTATTGAATTACTATTACTCTTTCATTATGCTACATCAATCAAGAATCAATTGATGGTCTCTGTTTAGTGTAGTTTGTTTAGTTACTGGATTATCAGTTGCTTAAAGTTAAATTTTGAATGTTGTTGATTGTGTAATGCAAATTGAGTATGTTGAGTGTGTGTATGCAATAGTCTTAAAGTTGTGGTGGCTGATAAATGGCATGCAGTAGATTCCTGTTGATGGCATACTGTAGATATCAGTATATACTGCGATTCTGTTTATTGATGGATATATAGTATACGATGGAAGAATGAAGTGTTGATGGTGTGGTGTTTGGCTAGGCTAGTGTTAATGAATTGTCGAGATGTGAATGACATTAGTAAACAAGTTAATGGTAGTAAACTGTTGAGATGGGAATGGCATTAGTAAACTGTGTTTCTGTTGGTTGTGTTCGAATTAAGTCAGGTTGTACTTGGTAACCTGCGTAGTTAGCTGCTCTGTTCTTCGGTTCCTTTCATGCCCGAGTCGCCTAGCTATAATTGCGTGTCTACTGTGTGTTGAGGTTTATACCTATTTTTATGATACTTATTGAAACTTGTAGCTGAACTGACTTTAACATAATATAGATACCTGCTAAAGTACATATGTAGTGTATGCTCTTCTTTACCATCAGTATTTAGCTTCGTATTACTTGATTTCTTTTTGTAGAGGATGGACCTTGGGCTTTCTCATTCTCTCTTTCGTATCTATCTTCCAGCAAATCATATACTACTTTCGACATACTTCTTTGAGTATATACTAATTAAATGGAGATTCAAGGCAAAAACGAATAGGGTATTATTCAAAGAAAACATGGACTAGTTTTGGACCACTCCTGTAACTTATATGGATCAAGTTTCAAGTCACAAGTCTTTAAGTTCACTTATTCATGTACTAGTCAGATAAGAAAGAGTCAGATTTTAGCATGAATGGACATAAGTTATTCCTTGCGGTGTACGATAAAATAATGACCTTTTGGGTTAGGGGACTTTCTGCTCACGTGTTTTTCCATCACTGAGTTGGAATTTAATCTTATTAGAAGTTTAGTTTTCTAAGTCTCATAGAAATCCTGGTAGGCTTCTATTATGCGAACTGTACTCTCGGAAAGTAGGAAATGATATTAACTGAATATACCCTATTATGATTCTTAAATTCATTTAGCAAGCTCATTCTAATAACTTAATGAGCATTTTTTATAAATTGGATATTGATTCATATTAAAATTGGCAATAAATACTACTCGTGATTTTTGAAACTCGGTTATTTGGTTATTGGTTTGCACTTGCAACGCTAGAACTAATTAGATAAAATGTTCTACATGTGTATACCTTGTCTATTTTTAATTAAGGATGATTTAGAAAATAAACTATGTTGTAATGACGGATCGAAATAGTTGTTGCTATGAAATATACAACATGTGTCTGAGGCTCATGGATAAGATACTATATCATTTCAACATTTCTTGTAAATTTGCAAGTTATAATAGTAAGGTATTCATACATCTTTGCTGATGTTTCTTAAAAATACTAAATTTTGGGTTTGTATTTGTTTTCCCTTCGACCTGATTATGTTCGGATAATTTTAGGCAATATTCTGAAAATTTGAATTTGTTTTCCGTCGAGAGACTACCTGATCGGTTTAGATTTTGTTTGTTTTTTTTCATAGTTATGGTTTTCTAGGGTTGTAATTTATCATGGTACTTATAGTCAGAAATCTATTACACTGTGTTCTACCTTTATTTCTTTGGAAGATATGCCTTAGGGCCTGATTTGGTAGCTTAAAGATTAACTTGATGTTCTTATTAGGATTGGAAAAGAATATGACTAGTGTTAGATTATATTAAGAAACTCTTGCCCCTTTTAAGCTAATTCAGTTGTAGAACGTAAGTGAATATATCATGCATTCTTCTGATGGGTGTATAAGAATTGAGAAGAATAAGACCAGTCTAGATTATTTCGGAACGTTTGCTCCTTTCGAGCTAAATCCAACTGACGATGTCTTCATGTGCAACTTGTATGTTTATACTAAATGGTTCCGAGTTGTCGAAAATGTATTCAAGCAAAGTCTAGTTTATATGGTGTATTAAGAAACTGTGATATATCATAGAGAACTCATAGCATTGAAATGATATGTGGTCCTTATTCATTATGTAACAAGATTTGGTCCAGTCCTACATTTATCTTTATGCTCATATGCCCCTTAGACACATGTTCACAATTTGGAATGGTTACATGTTGTCTTGACTTTACATCTAGTTTAGAAAACTATGTTTTCTGATTGAAATATGATAGCCTTGTATAATACATGGAAGTTTATCCCGCAGATTCTTGAGTTTGTGAAAGTACTTATTAGCTGTCTTAAAATGTTGTGTGTTGTCTACGATGTCAGATTCGAACTTGCTGTTGTATTTCCTTGTTTCTAATTTAGGAGTAGACTGTGTCTGCTAATTGTTTGTGTTCTTGGTATGGTTCGGTTTGATTCTGGGTATTGCGTATATGGTTCAATGTTTATCATTGATAGCGATGAAGTTGATAAATCATACGTAATTATACGTCTAATTGCTCCTTCTCGATTATCACTCGCATTTCTAATTTGTGTAATTAGTTAGCATCTAAGCTTGTTGAGTCGAGAATTTAAATTTGCTTATGTTGTGACTTGTGACTTAGGATTGGATTGGATAATTATTGCGACCAAATTACTAAATGACTATATGATTACCTGCCTAGTTGATTTATCTGTTATAATTGCTTTGGGGAAATTTACGGGAATCCTTTAATTATTTGTAGCATCGAAGTTAAGTAGCATTGTCTATTGATCAGGAATTACGAAGTTGTATAACTTGCGAGATATCCAAGGTGAGTGATGACTGGCGTTCAGCGTCAGGCCCTGGGAAAAATTAAAGTGCCTTCTCTTCTTGTTTAAAATCCTCGCATTCACTTCTGTTTCTTTATCTGTTGGTTTACTATTAATTCCGCTACACGATGACTTTGACTAATCCGATCAGAACACTAATTGCGAGAACTTAAATGCTAACGCGGTTATCGAGTCTGAAATCCTGCAAGTGTTGTGCATTTTTATTGATTGTCATATTGCTATTGTTTCCAGTGATAATGCATTTGATAGTGTATCGAAGTGAAAGTGATCGTTGAAATTATTTACTGCTCGCAAAGTGATAAAGTGACAGTGTACCCTACATATTTTCTTGTTCTTGCATTTCTGATCCTCATGCATGGCATTGCACGAAAACCGTTTTACAGAAAAGGCAACCACATACTGTTTTCTTAAAAACCGGGAACCGCATCGATTTATCGCTGTGTAATCAGCCTGGATCTCTGATCCTGGAGTGTTTATAGTTGTGTATTCAGCCTGGATCTCTGATCCTGGAGTGTTTATCGTTGTGTATTCAGCCTGGACCTATGGTCCTGGAGTGTTGTTGTGCAAACAGCTTGGGTGACGACCCTGAATTGCGTATGCTGGAATTCCCAACTTCTTAAAGTGATTGTTTAAATGTGAAGTGGTGGTTTGTTATATTGTCATATGCATGTTTACATCTCATGCATGCCTGATTATCCTCACTTAGTCATTTGACTAACCCACTCTCGTTTCCATAATGTTTTTCCCAGGACAAG
>JAYMSP010005006.1:0-14722 GCA_036897095.1 Plantago elongata
TGTAAAAGTCGGTCCGTTCGGTCCAAGCCCGAAATCGGACCGACTTTTTCGGTCCAGTCCGGGCCTGGACCGATCCAAAATCAGTCCGGTCCTCGGGATTCAAAAAAATCAAAAATCGGTCCGGGCCCGGCCCGGTCCGGACTTGGACCGATGCTCACCCCTAATCAACGGCTTTCATTAACCAAACCGGTGGTATAGTCCAAATCCTAGTCAAAAGTCTAACATCATTCAAAATATTAATTCCTTCCATACTATTCATTGGTTAACACCACGCCCTGCCAAAAGATCTACTACTTGGTTGATTTCCTGATAAACGAATTATAACTTGAATTCTTACAATCCATTAACGGAACTTAAGATATCTTCAAGAAGAGGGTTGTGCAAGCACACCATCTCCATCCCCTAGTTCCTCACCTCCAGAAACATGTTAATGATAGAGACAACAAATTGAGAATCAGTTTGGACGTTGATTTTTATAATTCCTAAGTGTAAGAACCCGAACTCTAGTAAGTTCGTATCAGTTATTAAGCTGTATTATTATTATTGCGAACTAACTCCTGACCTCTGACTCGATGCGTGCGAGTATACTGACTTTTAACAGCAGATTGAATCCGGATATTAGCTGTCGGTTCGTATCCGCCAGTTAATTACGAGTAGCGCTAAATTACTCTTTAATATTATATATATTGATTATAGAAAAAAAATTCGAAAAATTATTTGTGATTCTATTTTATTTCGCATCAAATATCATCCCGGGTGTCGAATTCGTATTTATTGGAATTTATTTACGAGCCATTTGGAGTCCAGAATAAGATAGGTTTATATTTTTACGTAATACCCTAGATATAATTTACGGGTCAAAAGTCATGTCATACATTTATCAGATTAGCAGCGGAATAACAAAGAGAAGTGTAGGGTAAGTCCGTCTATCCCATCCTCACTTCGTGCTTTACACCTGGGAAATCATTATTGGAACAGGAAGAGCATAAGTCATATAGACTTAGTGAGGATAATCAAGCATGTATCAAGGTGAGCACCAAGATTTTCTCTTGGTATGTCCAGATTCTCCACAATTCCTATGCCAACTATTCCTATCTTAACAGTATGCCCGATATATCCTCAACGCAATCACTATAGTTTATCCCAACCAACTGCAGTGTGCTACCAACTGACAGTGACTCCATTCCCTTTTCGACTAACTAAGCCTCAATCAAAGAATTACAGTCTGTTAACAACTCCAGAAGTACAGTATGCCACAATCAATGTTTTATAGCATATAATCAAGCAACAGAAATCACAGTATCCTAGCTACTACAGAAGTACAGTATCCAGTAACTAACCAAGAATTTCCGTATTCAACAGCTAACAGGGATTACAGTACCCAACAACTAATAGAATTTCAGTGCACCAAGCTACCTATCCCCCGATAATTAATTCACTGCGTAGTAACGGAGACTAACCGGAGGCGAGGGTGGAATCCGACGATGATGGTGGCGGCGCGGTGGTGCAGAGCAGCGGGTGAGAGAGAAGAGGAGCAAAATCAGAAGTGTAGTGCGATTGAGACGAGCAGTCAGCGTTTTTTACTGGATTTCTGTGGTGTGGGCGAAGGGAAAGGGGAATCGAGATATATATAGAACGTAGCTGACGATTTGGGCGCGGGGAAGAACAACACGCGGTGGACATGCGTCCGCCCGCCGCCTACACGCGTCTTCATGCATGTCCGGCCCGGTGGTGGCGGTTTTGAGGGAGGTAACCGGAGTGAGAGGGGTCGGTACGGCGCTGGTTGGGCGCGGATTCGGCACGGGGTGGCCGGCTTATGGGAGCGGAGTGGGGCGCGGTGCACGGTGGAGGTGAATTGGCGCGGAGCCGGATGGGAAGGGGACAGGATCCGATTTGGGGATTTCTTTGGTTGGCACGGTAATGGCTTGGAGAAGAGGAAGAAACCGATTATTTGGGGAGTATATTGGTCTGTTGACTATTTTATTTATTTGACATCTTCTGGATCTCGAATGGCTCGTAAATAAATTCCAGAAAAATGTGAAATCGGTTCTTGGACGATCCTTGAGTCGAACTTAAGCCGTACAAAAATTAAAATAAATATTTTTATTTTATTATTGTATTATTATTTTATTACTCGTTAATATTTTTCTGACGTTTTCGCGCAACGTTTAATGGTTTAAATTTACCCCAATATTCATGCTTTAATTTAAAATGCTAGAATTTAATTTTTAAATAAATTTTTAATAGGTACCAAGATTTTGTGGCTTTTACACATCATGATGTATATACTAATTTTAATCTCGAGATTTGGATATTTTGCAATGGAAACTATTTTGCAGTCGAGATATTTTGGGTTGTTTACTTTTTAGTTAACATGTAAAAATTAATACGGAATTTGGCCATGACTAAAAATAGTAGTTAAAGTAACAATTCCATGAAATTCAAAATTCATTTTTTCTTGACTTCGTTTTCCATTAAAAAATAATAAGAAAGGATATTCAAAGTTACCATAAATGAAAACTACATCATAAAGACAAAATCTATTATTCCGCAATAATTCAACCGAGTTCCGTTGCGCAACTCTTCGGATGGATAGATGTTCCTAAGAACATGACCGAACAACCTTCTTTGTGAAAAATGATGTGATTAGGTAGCCATATCATCCTCGCGGGACATATGCTATCCGCACTCATAAACTCCGTTGAATCTCTAGGCAGTAGTGACATTATATAATCATTGACCTCCTGCACAGTCGCATTAGTTGGTGCAAATATAACTGGGTATTGTAGATGCTTAGAAATTTACAATCAAAGATTAGTACGAATTGCGTGGCACCAACGACCTGCAAGACAACAAGAGAGCACGGTGAAGCGTGCGATTTAATTGGGACACCGGTGTAGTGCCGACCGTATGGACTCCGACGCTCAAGCCAGTAAGTCTGGAAGATGTAAAGTAAAAGAAATAGCAAAGAGGGAGAGAGATTGACTTATCCTTTTGCTAGTTCGAGGGGCTTTCGGAGTGGGGGGCACTTGGAGAGTGATTGTGAATTGATAGGTGGAAGGACCTTCAAGCTGTGAGTATGAAATTTACGTAAGGCTCTGGAGAAGCTCCTCAAGCCTATGCACGAAAGTCTATTGGAAGCTATGGAGGCGCTGGGGATGCTTGCGTGAGTGATTCTGATTCAAGAGAGAGGAAGAGATAATTGCGTAAGCGATAGTAGGTTAAGAGTGTGAAGAATGCGATGGACTTAGGGTTTCTCCTCCACCTCCTTATATTGACACTCCACCAACGTTATTATGAGTCTGTTGCTAGAGTCGCTGGACTCCTTGGAGTGATGTGTGCTTCAAGCAATTCACGTGTGGGCTAGTAAGCTTCCAGTATGACTATGGGCTGTGTGATATGGACTAGATCATTGGAGGCCCTCCTCGTGAAGCCTATGTCCACTTTTCACCTGGTGGATCTTATGTCTTTGGGAATGTAATTGGATACGTAGCACTTTGGATTGGGCCTGGCCCATATGAAGCGTTTATGCGATTACTCGATTAGGCTCGTTCGAGTGTTTGGTCCCAATTTGGTCAAACTAGTTAGAGTCATAATGTTGACCAATATTAGTTTGGTCCTAGCTAGTCAAAATTGGTCAAAGTCACCTTGTTGACAATTGCAAGCGTATTTTTTTACCAATACAGTTTGTCCCCCACTCTTCAAGTTGAGTCTTTCGAGTTGGAGAGTAGATTTTATGGAAAAAATATCGATGTGCGATAACTAGATCGATCAAGCTGGAGTAGAGTCGAAAAATAAGTTCAAGGCATGTTAATTCATATGGATGAATTAATTGCCCACCATCTAAGAAGCCCAATTAGCATCTAAGTCCATGTCCGTTTGCAACCTACAGCTTCAAGTCGATTACTCGATTAGGCTCGTTCGAGCGTTTGGTCCCAATTTATGCGATTACCTACAACTTCATATGGATGAATTTATGTGATTACTCGATTAGGCTCGTTCGAGCGTTTGGTCCCAATTTGGTCAAACTAGTTAGAGTCATAATGTTGACCAATACTCGTTTGGTCCTGACTAGTCAAAATTGGTCAAAGTCACCTTGTTGACAATTGTAAGCGTATTTTTTACCAATACAGTTTGTCCCCCACTCTTCAAGTCCTGTGTTTCAAGTTGGAGAGTAGATTTTATGGAAAAAATATCAATGTGCGATTACTAGATCGATCAAGTTGGAGTAGAGTCGAAAAATAAGTTCAAGGCATGTTAATTCATATGGATGAATTAATGGCCCACCATCTAAGAAGCCAAATTAGCATCTAAGTCCATGTCCGTTTGCAACCTACAACTTCAAGTCGTGTTTGAGACTTTGAAATAGACATTGTCGTCTTCTTCTCCCAATTATGAGCTCCACATGCGCGTACTGAGGAGGGTTTTTCGAAAAGAATTCCATCTATATTCATCTTGCTCAGCGAATGAATTTCGAGCTGAACATCTCGAATTCGAGTAGTGAGAGAAGTCGGAAGCTTGGAGGGGGAGACGAGTAGACAGAGGGCCGTAATTTTGGTCGCTTTCCGATGGATAGGAGAGCTTCCAGCCTACTCGGTTAAAAGGTAAGAATCCTAGTTTTTACGTTTTGATACTTTCTCGATTTCACACAGTACTTAGATCTCGAGCTGATCAGTTTGAATACAAGCAGTGGGTAGCCGAAATTCGGAGTTTTTGGCTTAAGGTTGCACACCATTTGTAGCAGAGGTGAAGGAGCAGCTTGTAAACTTCGGTGAGGCAGATTGTTCAAAGATGGGTTTTTGCGAGCGGGGCGGCCGGATTTGTGATTTCCCTTTTGAAATTCTGTTTCTCTTTCACGGTAGTCTCCTCTAATTCAATCTTCAACTTTCGTGTCAGAGGAGTAGAAAGGCGAGATTGGCTTGTTTTGGAAGCTGCAAAGTTGTTCGTGCTTGCTTCCTTGGACGAATAAATTCTGGTGAATTCTCGAAAATCATCATATTTCTTGTTTTTTCATCTTTGGAGTTCTTGTGATGTTAGTAGTTCTAGATCTGTTTTGGAAGTATTTTTCAGATCAACTTCTAGACATATTTTGGAGTTTGGATGATAGAATGATAGTAGTTTTGGATAGTGCGGGTGTTCGTGTTTCAACTTCGATGCTTAGACTTGAAGTATTGTAACAAACTTTGGAGTAATGAAAGTTGGATAATTTCGGAATAGACTGTAAATTTGAAAATTTTGAATTTGTATTTCAATTGTTGATTTTTATGCATAGAGATGATATTTTGGAATATAATTTTGTGTTTGTAATTTTTTCTTCTTGCAAATAGATAGGAAGATATGGATCTTGAAATTAAGATGAATATTTATTTTTCCGTGTAGGTAGTAGCTCTTCCAACCCCTTGTGTATACCTTTTGTCAACCAAATGAGGTTACTACACATAAGCAATAGGAGGTCTTCCTAAGGCTTATGTGTAGATTTTTAAAATAAGCTAGCATGAGCATGAGGAGCTCTTCTTAAGGCTCATGTGCATGTTTGAGGGATAAATTTGCATAGGCATGAGGAGGAGCTCCTCCAAGGCCTTATGTAACGAAAACAAGTAGTGTGTGAGGAGTCTTTCCTATGCCTCTTGTATTTTTTATCAAATAAGCAAAAAAAACCACCACATGGGTATGAGGTCTTCCTATGACCAATGTGAAAATTTCTAAATAGGCAAATGGTTTTCTCTCATAGGCATGAGGAGGTCTCTCTACACCCCATGTGAGATTAACAAGTAATAAAATAACTTATTTTGTGTGTTCATGGGGAGCTCTTGGAAATCCTTGTGTAGAATTTTATCTCTTCTATAACATTTTCAACGAAAATTTTCTTACGTAGTTAGGAGAAGCTCTTTCTAAGCCTCCTGTAAAGAATTTTTTGTCATTTTGACAAGTAAATGAAATTTTCAAATGTATTAATTTTTTCTTACATGGCTAGGAGGAGCTCTCACTAAGCCTCTTGTAAGAGATTTTTGTCACTTAGACAAATAAATGAAATTTTCTAAATGTATGAAAATTTTCTTACATAGCTAGGAGGAGCTCTTGCTAAGCCTCCTGTAAGAATTTTGGTCACTTAGACAAATTAATGAAATTTTCAAAATGTATGAATTTTTTCTTACATAACTAGGGGGAGCTCTTGCTAAGCCTCCCATAAGAATTTTTTGTCACTTAAACAAATAAATAAAAAAATTTCTTACATAGGTAGGAGGAGCACTTGAGAATTTATTTGTCCCTTAGACAAATAAATGAAAATTTTTCTTACATAGGTAGGAGGAGCACTTGCTAAGCCTCATGTAAGAATTTTTTGTCCCTTAGACAAATAAATGAAAAAAATTTCTTACATAGGTAGGAAATGCTAAGCCTCCTGTAAGATTTTTTTTTGGTCACTTAGACAAATAAATGAAATTTTTTCTTACATAGGTAGGAGGAGCACGTGCTAAGCCTCCTGTTAAAAATTTTTGTCCCTTAAACAAATAAATAGAAAATCTTCTTATACATAGGTAGGAGGAGCACTTGTTAAGCCTCTTGTAAGGATTTGTTGTCACTTAGACAAATAAATGAAAAAAAATTCTTACATAGATAGGATGAGCAATTGTTAAGCCTCCTGTAAGAATTTTTTTTGTCACTTATACAAATAATTGAAAATTTTTCTTACATAGGTAGGAGGAGCATTTGCTAAGCGTCCTGTAAGAATTTTTTGTCCTTTAAACAAATAAATAGAAAATTTTATTTTATAGGTAGGAGGGGCACTTGCTAAGCAACTGTAAGAATTTTTTGTCCCTTAGACAAATAAATGGAAATTTTTTCTTACATAGGTAGGAGGAGCACTTGCTAAGCCTCCTGTAAGAATTTTTTGTCCCTTAGACAAATAAATGGAATAATTTTCTTACATAGGCAGGAGGAGCACTTGCTAAGCCTCCTGTAAGAAATTTTCTTCCCTTAGACAAATAAATGAAATATTTTCTTACATAGGTAGGAGGAGCACTTCTAAGCCTCCTGTAAGAATTTTTTATCACTTAGACAAATAAATGAAAAATTTTCTCACATAGGTAAGAGGAGCACTTGCTAAGCCTCCTTTAAGATTCTTTTTTTATCACTTAGACAAATAAATGAAAAAAAATTCTTACATAGGAGGAGCACTTGCTAAGCCTCCTGTAAGAATTTTTTGTTATTTGACAAATAAATGGAAAATTTTATGCTTGTCCGCTAGGAGTTGTTGTATGTTGTTTCCCTTCATTGCTTTCATTGATTAATATCGAATGGTAGATTGATACTAACTACAACTACTTGTTATGTTGAATTTATGTTTAGTTTGTGGTTTAATAATTCATGCATGGATGTGGAGGTTTCTGTAGTAGATGAGGGCAATATGCTCTCTAATGGTAATGTTGCTGAGGGATCAGCTGTAACAGCCTTAGTCCCATACACTAGGAGAGACAAGCGTGGTAAGGGGCCTCTTCCCCCTACATGTCTATCTCTTGAAATTATGGTAGATGCTCCACCATCCATCTTTTGGAAGAAAGAATCACTAGGAGAGTATCATAAGCTACTAGCGCTATTCATGATATCACCTATTAGGGCTTCCTAGCCTAAGAAGTTTCATAGGCCCGATTGGGTAGTCTCTGACAAGTTGTGCTTCTATGACATTGCTTTCAATCTAGGGTTGAGACTTCTTCTTCATCCCTTCCTTAGGAAGCTTTTCTTGAAGTTGAAAATTGTACCTGCTCAAATTCTTCCTAATGGTTGGAGGTTGCTTCTAGGACTAGTGGCCCTTTGTGACATCGGTCAGTTAGATCTCACCACCGAGGTTTTTCTCCACACGTATTATGCCAAAGCGTATGTTGACCAATGGAGTGTGATATTTTCTTTGCGTCCCTATAAGAATCACTTGCTCTTGTGTGCACCGGCAAGTTATGATGACAATCACAATTGGAGGGAGCGCTATTTCTTTGTGAGGAGCAGCTATGCGTTTGATAGTACGAGTGCCAGAGAGTTACCTACTGCATGGAAGGTCGATGGTAAGTCATGAGTAAGAAGCATTGGTTATTTTTCATGTGTACTGAATCTCATGGTTATTGTTTTGCAGGTTTCAAGAAACCTCCTAAGATCGGGCATTTGGCAATCGAGAATGCTGGTCAGATTAGGCAAGTGCCGGAGCCTGGGCGAGAGTGGACTTCTTTTCTTGTACCAAAGGTTTTGGTTCATACATGGTTCAGATGCCTCTTATACCATCGACATGTGGGTTTTTCAAGTTTGTATTTGGTATTCCATGTTGTCGATTCTAACATATGATGACTACTAAGGATGTTTGTTTTGTGCAAATTTCAGAGTTGAAGTCTGAGTTTCTTGATCGCTACATGGATTTGTTGAAGGACACCGAGCTCCCCAGTGTGGAAATCATTGGTGCCAATGTCATAGGTAAGAAGGGGGGGGGGCAAGCGGGCTGCTAAGAAGAAGAACGCTAGCAGGGCCACATCAGTGGACTCACTTGCTATCGTGGATGTTAATACTGGGACTTCCAGCCCGAGTCGTCGTGTTACCAAGAGGGGTGCTACAGGGCGTCATGGACTGATCATGATGGAGGTTCGTGAGCAAGCAAGCATGATTCATAACTTGAAGCCGATTGGTGGTGAAGAGGAGAAACTTTTACTGCCTGTGGATGAGAATTTGATGGATGATATGGAGTTGGAGGTAGTTGTAGCAAAAGGCGTTAATGATACTCTTCGAGTGAGTTTTAGTTGATTTTGCTTTTTAAAATTTTGGTTTGTGCTTGGAAGTCTTCCCTTTATTGTTTTTTTTTGATTCATTTGTAGAGTATTGCGCGCCTTATCCATCTGAAGAAGAAGGTGCAAGCTATGTCCATCGAGAAGACTGAGTTGCTAGCTAGTAGGCGAAGGCTTGAGGACCAAGTGGGTCTACTGGAGGTTGAGTTGAAGGGACGTGTAGAGTTGGAGGGGGTGCTTGCTTCGCACAAGGCTATTATTGGAGAAGTTACTAAAGGGGCTGCACAACTTGTGAAGGAGCGGGTAGCACACACTAAGTTGTTTATGATGAAACAATATATGAGCGGGAAGCACACTGAGTGCAGTGTAGATGAGCAGATTGTTCAATGCATTGCTGATTTAGGTGACAAGGCTAAGGACGTGCTAGAGGGCCTTGAAGCCGATGAAGAGGATGAGGGGGAAGCTTCTGCTAGTGAGGGTGGTGATGATTAAATGGAAGATGGAGGTGATTGAGGGGCGTCTCCTTAGTACTAACTTGGTAACTTTAGTTGGGTACTAGCATCATGTAGTGTGACTTGTATCTTTTTGTATTGGCTCTAATGTTGGGCTTGACTCTATATATTTTGGTGTTACATTTTGGCTCTGTTGGTGAGCATTATGCATTATTCGGCATGTATTATGATATGACTTGGTATGTTTCAAACTGAGTATCCCAGACATAGTATGATTCTATTGTATACTAGTTAAACAAGTTCGAATTTATGAAAATATGCAACTTCTTATGTGGAAAGCTATCATAAAAGTGTTTGTGGAAAATGCAAAGTCAAGATTGAATGAAGAATAGCTAGCACAACTTTGCAAAATAATGAAGGGAGCAATAGCTTATCAAAGTAAAACTGTATCAACTATTTGAAAACTTTGAAACTTAACATTGGTAAAACATATAATGCGTATAAGCATAGCCTAGCAAAAAAAATCATTGAATTACAGTGTTAGATGTGTATAAATATGCTTACTTGACTATCCAGTGTGTTGCAGTGGCTTGTCGAGGGTCTCCTGCAACATACGTTGATTTCATAACATATGGGCAGCTATATCATCTTGTCCAATTGTTAGTGGTTGTACTCATAGCACTAAATTTGTTTGATCGCGCCATGCCCACTAGGCCTTCGAGGTCACTGCATGTACTCCTTAACATTAAGGGTTGTCCCCAGTCCAAGTATTAGGCCTGAGGACTTGTAGTTAAACTTGTATCATTGTACTCAATTGCTTGCGCCATGAGTACTAGGCTTTCTATGTCACTGTGCACTGAGGATTGTTCCCCAGTCGAAGTGCTGGTTTGAAGAACTAGTGCTTAGACTCTTAGTGCTAAATCTCACTTTTCTATTGGACTTTCTCCCACTCCAATAGTGAGGTAGAAGGAATGGAACTTGGAGATGGATTGTATTTGACTGCATCTCTTTGTATGGTGTGATCATCAATTTTGGAAGGCTTGAAGTTGTCTAACCCATGGAGTTTGCTCGAGTGTCTCATGAATTAAGCAAATCCAAGCCAACCAGAATAGATGTGAATCCATGTTTAATTGTTGCTCAGCCTATTGGATGGTTGGGGCTATTGAGTTATGTGTTTAGATGATCACTTTGATGTAAGGTATCCCACATGGACATATCATGTATGAGATGTCAACCTGCAATAGATGGAATGAGCCCCTGTGGAAAGGTTTGGGGGGAGGGGCGGATGACCGACCTGCATAGCTGGGTTAGATGACCAGCAAGCCCCTTGTCAGGTCGGTTGTTTGTAGTGAGAAATCAATCTCAGATGCTTCTAGAATAGTAGTACCTTGGATGATGCATGTTGTCAGGAGCATCTCGGAATGGTGATGGGCTTTCATTGACCCTCATGCTCCTGCAAAACATTGTTGGGGGGGGGGGGGGGGGGGGGGGGGAAAGTGGGACGTTTAATCTGAACTGCCAGCCGGGTTAGGTAACCGACTTGCACCTAGTCAATCGGGTGGTCTTTAAAGAAATTTTTTACATCAAAGTAACATATGTTAAATGAAGTACCTCTTTAGGTGGATGGCGTTCCAGCTATTATGGATAGGGCGGCCATCTGTTGCTTGTAGCTAGTTTATATGCACTGTTCCCCACTACCTTTGTTATTTTGTAAGGTCCCTCCCAATTGGGTCCGAGCTTCCCATCGCCATCTACCTTGGTGTTTTGGAACACTCGCCGGAGCACCCAGTCTCCTTCTTTGAAGGTTCTAAGGCGTATATTTTTGTTCAAGTACTCTGCGGCCTTGTATTGGTATGTGGCATTTCTGATCAAAGCTCTTCACGAAACTCATCAATTGTATCGAGCTCATGTTCTAACTCAACATTGTCTCGTTGTTCATCAACCATCTCATATCTTGCAGGAGGCCGGCTTCAACTGGGATGACTGTCTCAGTTTCGAAGGTGAGACTAAATGGCGTCTCTCCAGTTGGAGTCCTTGGAGTGGTGCGGTAGGACCATAACACCGCTGGTAACTCGTCTGCCCAACACCCTTTTGCAAGTTTGGGTCTCTTCTTCAGACTATTCATAATAGTTTTGTTGGTTGCTTCGGCTTATCCATTTGCTCGAGTGTATCTTGGAGTGGAGAATGTGAGTTTGATGCCCCATTCTTTGTGAAAGTCTTGGAACTCATAGCTTCTGAATTAAGGACCATTGTCTGTGACAATTTCCTTTGGGACTCCAAACCTACAAATGGCATGTTTCCATATAAAAGTTTTTACCTCATGATCCTTTACCTCTGCGTAGGCTTCAGCTTCTACCCATTTGGTGAAATAATCCGTGACTCCAAGCATGGATACTCTTTGGCCAGGAGCTTTGGGGAGCTTCCCAACTATGACCATCCCCCATTTCATGAAGGTCCATGGGGAGATTGATGAGTGTAATTTCTCTGCGGGAAGGTGGATGACTTGGGCATGCTTTTGACATGGATCACACCTTCTAACAAAGTCCTTGGAGTCAGCCCTCATGGTCGGCCAATAGTAGCCCGTTGTGAGTGCTCTGTTTGCTAGGCTTCTTGCTCCAGAGTGACTTCCGCATTCACTTTCATGCAACTCTTTTAGGACATATTCAATTTTATTTGGACTTACGCACCTTAGTAGTGGGCTTGCAAAGGATCTCCTGTAGAGATGTCTGTTATATAGAGTGAAGCGTGTTGCTTTGGCCTTCACTCTTCTTGCCTTGTTCTTGTCATGTGGAAGTTCTCCATTCATCAAATAGGATGATATTGGGGTCATACAATTTGGCTCCATTGAGATTTCAGCCACGACTTGGTCAGGTGACTCCTCTTTCCACGTTCTAGGCCATTGAATGTAGATGACTGGAATTGACAAGGGCACAGTAGTTTGTATAGTCGTGCCTAGGTTGGCCAAGGCATCCACGTGCTTGTTTTCAGCCCTTGGTTGCTGTGAAATAGAGAAATTTTCGAAGGTGGCTTGTATCTCCTTGACCAACTTGAGATAGGCCACCATCTTCGCGTCCCTTGTCTGGTATGAGCCATGCAACTGGTTAACAACTTTATGAATCAGATTGTACCTCAATGTGTCTTATGTCCATGTCTTGAGCCAAGCATAGGCCCGCTATGAGCGCATCATATTCAGCTTCATTGTTGGTCAACTTGAACCTGCACTGGATAGACCTCTGGATGATGTCTCCTTCTGGCGAGGTGAGGACCATCCCCATACCACTTACTTTGACATTGCTAGACCTATCTACCGAGAGCTTCCATGGTAGGTCTTATTTCTCTTGTAAGAAAAGGAGTTCTTTTTTTGCTTGAGTGAAGTCTGTTGGTGTGAAATCCGCAATAAAGTCTGCTAGAGCTTGTGACTTGATGATCGTGCGGGTTGGTAGGAGATGTCGTGTTCACTGAGGTCTACTGCACACTTCCCAAGTCTTCCAGAGAATTCTGGTTTGTGCAAGATGTTGCGCAATGGAAAACTAGTAAGGACCGTCATGGGGGTGGCATTGGAAGTAAGGGCGCAACTTCCCTGCAACTGTGACTAGTGCAATGACTAACTTCTCCAATTGGTTGTACCTGGTCCCTGTGTCTAGTAATGATTTGCTTACATAGTAGACTGGGAGTTGGCTCCCACCTTCTTCTGTCACAAGGACTCCACTTAGCACGGTGTTAGATACTCCGAGGTAGATGAATAAGGTTTCTCCATCTCTTGGCTTGGAGAATATCGGTGCCTTCGTGAGGTAGCTTTTTATTTGTTGTAGGGAATTCTCACACTCATCCGTCCACTGTAAGTCTTTGCTCTTTCGTAGAGTGTCAAAAAATGGGCGACACTTCTCAGAGTATTTTGGGATGAATCTACTGAGGGTTGCTAGCCTCCCTGTTAAGTTCTACACATCTTTAACACACTTTGGGGAGGGGATGTTAGAAATAAAATAAATTTGATCAAGGTTAGCTTCAATACCTCGTTGTGTAACTAAATAGCCAAGGAACTTTCCAGAGGACACTCCAAATGAGCACTTAGCTGGATTTAGTTTCATGTTATACTTACGGAGGACCGAGAAGGCCTGGCGAAGATGGTCAAGGTGTTGGTCGGTGACTAGGGACTTGACCAGCATGTCGTCTATATACACCTCCATGGTATCCCCTAGTATGCTGGCAAACATCCGATTGACTAAGCGTTGGTATGTGGCTCCAGCATTCTTCATTCCAAAGGGCATGACCTTGTAGAAAAACGTACCCCTCTCAGTGATGAATGATGTCTTCTCTTGGTCTTCTGGATGCGTCAATATTTAATTATATCCTGAGAAAGCATCCATGAAACTCAAGAGTGTGTGTCATGTTGTGGCGTCTACTAGCATGTCTATGTGTGGTAGCGGGAAGGAATCCTTCGGGCATGCCTTGTTAAGATCGGTGAAATCAATGCAAACCCTCCATTTGCCATTCTTCTTCTTCACTACTACCACATTAGCTAGCCAATCCGGATAGTGGACTTCATGAACATACCCAATGTCCAACAATTTTTGTACCTCTTCGTTGATGATCTTGTTGCGCTATGGAGCAAACTTCCTCCTCTTTTGCCTGAGTGGGGGGTACTCAGATCGACCTGGAGCTTATGAGTGACGACCTATGGATCAACTCCAGTCATATCAGTGTGTGACAATTGTGGTTAGCTCTGAGGAAGGCAATCAATTGCTCCCTTAATTCTGGCCTCAACCTTGCCTCAATTTGCACTATGTGTTATGGATGGTCCGGATGAATCTAGATGTCATCAAGCTCCTCCATCTCCGGATGATCTTCGTTAGCTGGGGGGTTGAGTTGTTGTAATTGCTATAACTCCAAGGGTTTTGGTTTCAATGTTTCCATGTAGCATGATCTAGAGTCTTGTTGTCCCATGATTTCTTTCACACCCCACTTGGTAGGGAACCGTACTACTTGATGATAGGTTGATGGTACTGCCTTCATCTCGTGGATCCAGGGTATGCCGAGAATTGTATTATAGCTCTATGGACTGTCCACAATCAAGAAATTTGTAGGTAGGTTGACGCCTTCTGCGTACACAGGGAGTGTGACACTCCCAAATGTATATTTCCTTTCTCCACTAAAACCATAGAGCGTAGTGGGTTGGCGGAGGATGGATGTCTCCTCTATCCCCATCTCTGTTAATGCATCTAGGAAAAGAATGTTAGCAAAGCTCCCATTGTCTAGGCGAACCCTTTTCCTAAGACAATTTGCAACAAGTATTAAAATAACCAAAGCATCATCATGAGGACTGATTAGTTGCTTAGACTCAGAGTCTGAGAAGCTAATAGTCAAATCAGACAAAGGGGCGTCACTTGCTTTGCAAGCATTGAGCTCAGGCCTTACCACTTGCCTACTATGGCGCTTTGCTGCAGAGTAAGAGACGCCACTGATCTCTGACCCCCCCCCCCCCCCAAGGCAGAGCAGGATACTGGTTGTGGT